>CAICTM010000411.1:0-68811 GCA_903772945.1 Seminavis robusta | reverse complement strand
CTACCTCTGTAGCGTGCGGTACAAATCCTACACGGCTACCGCACGTCTACGGCACGCTACATACGTACGTGCGGTAGGATGTGCCGTAGAGGTGCGCACAAGGCGCGAATGACGTCATTCGGCGCGCACACGGGCATGACGAATCGCGGCACACCTATTGTTAAGATAACGTATTTTGCTTACTACCTTGCTTTTAAGCTATTTCGAAAGGGTACATACCGTACCCACATGTACTTGTACATACATAATCCCCTCTGGAGCCCCTTTGACTGGTGACTTTTACGGGTACCACAACTCAAAACATGTGCAACTAGATGCCTTTGTCCAGACTAGCTTAACCCTCACTCCTTCTCCCCTCTGGAGCCCCTTCAACTAATCACTTTTACGGGTACCACAACTCAAAAGACATGTGCAACTAGACGCACTTGCCCAGACTAGCTTAACCTCTCCTTCTCCCCTCTTGATCCCCTTCAACTAATCGCTTTTACGGGTACCACAACTCAAACAAACATGTGCAACTAGAAGCCTTTGTCCAGACTAGCATAAACCTCCTCCTTCTCCACTCTGGAGCCCCTTCAACTGTTCACTTTTACGGGTACCATAACTCAAAGAAACATGTGAAACTAGATGCCTTTGTTCAGCCTAGCTTAACCTCCTCTTCTCCCCTCTGGAGGCCCTTCAACTAATCAATTTACGGGTACGTACAGGTAGGCAGAATCCAGTCGATCTGATCTTTCTTCGATGGAATACGGTTATAGTACTGTATTTGCTATAGTAAACATGACTAATCGGTCCTCTGTCTTCGTGGTGAGGTACCCCGGTACCGGTACTGCCTGTCTACTCCTCCTAGCCAAGACTTCCATCAGACCACTATAGCTAGCTAGCACTGTTCTGATTGATTTCTGTCCTTGATTGAACCTTCTTTTTTTAAATAGGAGAGCTTTTTGGAAGCTGCTTGGGACTTGGGACTTGGGACAGAGTACCAGTACCGAGTACGGCAAGAGTTCTAGCAACGTGCTTGCTACCGGTACACTCGCTAGCCAGAGTAAGAGTTCCTTGGGCAGTGGCGCTTGAGGGGGCCACTTGAGCCGGCTACTAGCTACCGGTAGCTAGTAAAATGATGAAACACAAGAATTAAAACATTGGCTCTGCACTCCTTGCTCAACAATTGATAGCTACAGTACTGATAGCTTCTCTGATACCGGTAGCTATCAACGGATTGCTTGGCTTAGGTCGCTTCGGACTTTTTCTTAGGCGTCTGCTTGCTGAGTGCGGGATTTTTCTTCTGAAACAGGCCTCCCCAAGCCAAGAGCTTTCTTGGGAGATCTGTGTGGAAGAATGTTGTTATGGATTGGCAGTTGGCTGGTGTCATCCACAAGCTCATCCACATCTCACTGTACCGGTAGGTCAGTAAGTATCAGAAACTGACTTCTGATCAGGAGTCGAGTCAGGCCAACAAAAACCGGCTTCATAAATCATATTGGGTCATCAAGAATGTTGTAAAAGCTTCTTCCAGTACGGTGGCAGGTCTTTGCAGAGAGAAAGAAGTCACTACTCCTCCGAGTAAGTTTCTGTTTAGGGTTTAGGACTACGAGTACGAATGATGACATACATTGTAAATTGTAAATGAATCAATTACTGTAGCTAGCTAGCTAGTACCAGTACGGAGACATAGCCTTCTTCTCAATTATGCCACCCAATTCAGCCGTTCAACCATCATAGCAAAGGTAGGTCTACTCCAGTGGAACGGTACCTACTACCTTCCGGTACCATGGTTCCGGTACTTTTAAAAGTACCGTACTTCTCGTGCAGTACTGTTTACTATTAACACTCCAGTTGGTTTTAGAAGTTTTTAAGACCACACAGTGTCATACAAGCTGTCACGCAACACCAGCACGCTAGACTGGCAGCACAGGTTTGTTATTAAAGCCAGCTTTTACAAGAAGACTATAAGGTTTATTCTCCCTGTTCCCAAAAAAACCATGACTACAGTTCATGGATGCCTGCATTGACGGACACTGGAGAAATAACTGTGAATATTAGAGTAGAGAGATCGGATGCTTGTGTCTGGACATCAAACCAGGGCAAATGAGATTTAAAAGTGATGGATGAACGGAAACAGTGAATTGTTACCATCGTTCCTTTTACTGGTATTCGTATGCTGTTGTGCCAGTGGGCCAGTTCCTACCCGCGCCTTTGGCCACCATCGCTTGGAAACTCTCATAAATTCTCACTCTACTATTAATAGCTTTGTACCGCGTGACAGTAGCTATTGTACTAGCTACCATGCCCAGTCAGATTCAGTATTTCCTGGAGGAACATTTTCAGATTGAGAACATTACCACCATGAGCACCACCGACGAGAGCAACAGCATCGCTGGTAGCCATGGCACTACCTATATTTTTGTGAATGACAATGCTAGATCGCATTCGCCTCTGCTACCCCACTTACGACCCTGCACAGGCAATGACTGCAATGGGAATCACAATGAGGCTCCCGAGTTTTTCCACGATAGCGTCAACAGCTTTGACGATGACGACGACGACGACGACGATGACGAAGAAGAGCTCTTTTGGTGGGATGAAAGTGTGGGCGGTGGTAGCAGTAGTACACTTGGCGACAGTTTCGGCTATGATTCGAGCACGAGCACCTTGATCACTTCCAACGTTACGGCATGTACTACGAGTACTAGTAGGAGCACGACGAGCGACAAGTACGTGGCATCTGTAGAACGCGAAGAGCAACCCGTCGATTCCGACCTCGATCAGACGTGTCATGTCACCATCAATCGATGGGGTGATACCGGTACATGTACGAATGATACCACCAGTACATGTACTGGTAGAACTACAATGCCATGTACGAGTGTGTTGCCACGAAAACCAGCACCCCCACAACCTCCTCGCAAGACGCAGGATCCCCCCGTCCTGCCGTGTCGCTCCCATTCCCCCGAACAACTCGTCAAGAACAATCGCAAGGCACTACGGTCCCTCAAGGATAACCCACTCAAGGCCGTGCGACGAAAGAATAGCAGTGATCAGCCATTTCTATTCCTCAATGCAGGTGCGGCTCCTGCCATTCCGTCACTGCCCAATCGATTGTTCGTTAGCAAGAGCGCTTAGCTGGCTAGCTACATCCAGCAAACAGCGAGAGGACGCAGGTAAAACCATTTGTAACACTTACTACTACTATTAGAGAAACATTACTAGCTACACAACGAATGCTCAACAGCCGTACGGTACCACAGGCTTAGTTAGCAGTATGGTAGTAATCATTCTTTCATTCATTCGGTCAGTCACATCACATCACTGCCAGGCAGACCAAACAGACAGACGCAAAGACCTACCTGCACAGCACAAGCAGAAAGCCCCAGAGGACATGGCCGCATCCAGCAAGGTCACCAGCCATGCCAGTGGCCATGATATCCAGAACACAAGCCTCCTTCTCTCCTCTCATCATTCCTCTAATATTCTTCTCCTTCTTCTTTGACAAGCAACGCTATAATATATGAGCTTGAGAGTCCATGGTTACCATTGCTTGGCCTGAACAGTTTGTTTGTTTGGGTCCACTCTCCAAATCATTCATTGGGAATCATCCAAAGTGGACTCGACTCGACTCGTGGCTTGGCTGATACTAACTAGTAGTGTCATTCCGCTCTGATGGCTTCTATAAGGGTGCCTGCGAAACTCAACGCGAAACAAACCATAGTTATTTATTTATTTATTTATTTATTTATTAACCACAAATGCCCAAGTGCCAGAATAGCAGCAGTGCACATGCTCAATTAATTGTATCATAGCCGCAGGATCTATATATATATAATACGTGTTGGTGTAAGAGATGATACTGACAAGGGGACGTCGGCATGCCTTGAGTGTGTTGGTTGGATTCACAATGGGGCTTTTGTTTCGTAGGGACTGGGAAATTCTCGACAAGGTTTCGCCCTCCTTACACTTGGTTGACCAAGAGATCCACGGTATAGATACCGGTACCGGTACCGGTATAGATACCAACAACAGGACTGGTACCAACAGCACACATAACAAAGAGGGTAAAGAGGGCAAAGTGGCTTTGCTGTTTCTAGTGAACGATGAGATTCAACACGAAGGCTTATGGAAACAATGGCTAGAAGCCAGTACCGGTACAGTTACTAATAGTGGTACCAGTACTGGCAGTAACTATTCTTCCAAGATTTCCATCTACATTCATACCAAGCAGACAAAGGAACTCCATACGAGAGATCCGTTCTTTGCTTCTCGAGTGATTCCATCTGTTCCTTCTCAGCACATGGCCAACCTGGTAGATGGCATGATGCAACTCTTGATGTATGCTTACTGGAGTGATCAAAGCAACCTCCAATTTGCATTTGTCTCGGATAATTCCATTCCAATCAAGACTCTAGATTACCTACACAACACTCTCATCATCCAACAAGCCAAACTGAAAGGACAACAACCACCCACATCACGATTCTGTACTGTACCCCCTCAAAAGGCAAATAGGACTTGGTCCTTTCTAAAACCATACTGGACCACCCAACATCCAATCAAGGCTGAACTATGGTCCGTCCTTCATCGATCTCATGTCCAATTACTGCTCCAAAACTTGGACACACTGCGAAAATGGTTACACCAATTGCAAGGACAATCTCAAAGAGGGGCTCCCGATGAAATTCTCATTCCGTCCTTTCTCAACAACCAATTGGGACCCTCGTCGTTGGAGCAGTGTCATTCCGTCCAAAACAACACATCATCATCCTGGCGCACGTGCTGTCCCCACTATGTCTTGTGGAGAGATCAAAAGACACCAGAACCACCCGTCCTGCATGCTCCTCAATTTGCCAAGAATCCGTGTCAAAAAGGATCTCCCTGTCTCTACCAAGAGTTGCACTCCCACCGGCTCGATGAAATCATTCAAGAACCCAACTTTTTCTTTTTAAGAAAAGTCGCTCCCACGGTGCAACTCGTTCAAACAACGAGCGAAGAACGGGGCAAACCAAGACAACAATATGACAATCGAACCTTTGCCAGTCAATTGGTAGATAGATTGAATAGTGGTTCTTGGGATGCATCATGATGGATGAATAGTATACCAAACAATCTACTGGCATGGTTTTTATTCAAGTGTCCAAACGGAAGCTAGTAAAGGCCGTGACTCTATCATTGAATAATTGAATGATTGGCGTTCCAGTCCAAGTGTCATCAATGCTGAATGAGGAGATCCAATCTCGGTACAGTACAAAATAATGCCAGTATGGCCCCCCTTTGATAGATCAATATCAAAAGCGATTGCCTCAGAATAGACTCTTCCCAAAAGATCAACTAACTTTGGTATTGTTGTGGTGAGAATTTGATGGATGCCGATGAGTAAAGTCACGCGCAACCATCGTTACTGGACCAGCTCTGATGGTTTAGGCTCCCTCACATCCAAAGCCCGAAGGGCTGCGTGAGCTTGTGAGCATGACCTTCAAGTGCACTATTTCCTTCAATGATTTCTAAAGTTAGAGATCGCCTTCCGAGTCTGACTGTTCTCCAGCAGGTGTGGGTGTTTAGCTTGTTCCAACGACCACTCACAGTACACTCACTCATCAGATCCTCCCATATCTTCGAGGGATTAGGGATGGTGGGGGCATCAGACGAGGGACTCCGCAGGGCCGGCAAAAAAAGTTTAGCTAGGGAAGTTTGATTGGGGTTTAGGAATGTGTTGCACTAGAGTAGGGATTCAAGCTGTGAGAAATGCCACTCAGTTGGAGGGGTTTGCGATAGGCAGCAGTGCAAAGCATCTAGCTAGCTACGGTAGCTACCCCCTCTGGATCTCGCGGTTGAATGACGGTGATTGGCTGTTTGGCCAGAGGTGAAGGTGGCCACAGCACTTGAACCGAGCTAGTTGGAGGTGTCACCAAAGGAACGCTTTAGTTCAAGACGTATTCCCATCTGTATCCGGATAGTACTACCAACCAGGGCTGCAAAACAATGCCAACCAACTATGTACATGTATTTCCACCGTGCACTGTGGCATCAAGAATCGAATGAACAGAGATCAAGGCGAACAGGTGATTCTCAGGACGAACCAACTCTTAGGCAAAGCTTGAACTTTCCAAAATGGCTGGTTTCTGAAGGCACCGCTTGTTATAAATTCTACTGCCGTCGAGTCTTGGAGTTCGACCTGGTCAGTTTAGGCGGCCGTCCTAGTGTCCCAGTATCATTCTGTGTCGTGGTTACGAATACACGAACCCTCACTTTTTGGCTGGGACGTGCGCTCACTGGTACCAGTAGCAATCGGTAGCTTGGAGCCTTGGAGCAGCAGATCTTGCCTGTGAGTTCATTCGGCACACAGCCACAACAATAAAGGACACAGCACACCTGTTGCATGCACGCAAGAAAGGCAATGGGAGCGGAAAACGGAAAGAAGCTGGCCCCAGTATCTGGGGCAGATGAGGACGATTCTTCCTCTTCATCGGACGAAGGCCCTTGCTTGAGATACATTGATTTCGCCCCGTTACCCCAAGCAAATTGGCCCACCATGTTTCCCTATGAAGTAGACATCAACTCAGAGGAGAAGGGATCTGCGAGACCTGCGAGGCTTCCACTCAATGTATCCGTGGGATCCTCCGCACTGTGGAGGACTCAGAAACGCGATAGCATGCTCGGTGATTGCGCTGATTCCTGCAGCGATGAGTCTGGCGACAGCAACAACGATTCATGCTCGGATGATTTCAACGAAAGCATGAGCACGTTTTCTCAAGAGAGCGAGGTAAAGCACATTAGGACGAAGAGAGCTCACACCCATCGAGCAGAGGTTTCCAGAACCAACCATCATGCAAAAAGGAGTCAGCAAAGGAGTCAGCAAGAGAAACTAAAAAGGAGCACAAAACCAAGTAAGAAAGGGCCCCTCCATAATAGTGACAGCCGCCCCAGGAAGACTCGCCATGATGTCAATCACAGGCTAGGCTCCAGCGCTAGCTCCTTACCAGTAACCAGGCAGCAGTCGCAGATTCAAAATCATATGGCAAGGCGAGGAAGCACCCCGTGCATAAGCGGAAGATCATCGCCACCGCCAGGCAGTTTGGATATTACCAGGCAAAGCCAACAACGGGTTCCCGGTCAGAGAGTACAGCGCGGTGGGAGAGCCGCTGACCAAAAAGTTGGGGCACGCAAGAAAGAACCTGGGGCCAGAAACAAAGAAGCCCGGGCCAGAAACAAAGAAAGCAGAGGCAGGAGAGAACTACAAAATGGCCGATATCTCCAACGACGCCCAAGCAGAAGGGCTAGTTTAAGTGCTCTAGAATCCAAGAACGACGCCAAAGAGAGTACGGAAGCCATTGTGGTCTCCGAACCACCAAGCAACCAAGCGTCTACCGTAGGCCCAAAAAGCCCAAAGGGCATGTCGGCTCAAAGAGACAGACACACAGGAAAAGGCAAAGCACCCCAATCCAATCCTGCTAAGAAGCAACACGGCTGGACTCCCAGCTTGAGCTTTTTGGAAGCCCAACGACGATACCCAAAACAAGCTTCGCACGAGTCGGTGATAACGGCTCCCACAGTCGACTCCACACTGCCCAGCATCACAACCGAGCATTGCAGCAGACAAATAATTGAAGTGGCAACGAGCACCCAGGTGTCCCAGGATGAACCCCACTCTTTGACCAAAGCAGCACAGCAAGCAGCATCTGCGTCGGTGGCAGCCCTGTTGGCAGCACAGCCGCACCTCGACAGCTTATCGTCCGCCTCCACCATCAGCACGACGACGACGAGTACACACGGCCAAGGGGACAACTCCACGGCGGCGTTGGCAGCTGCGTTATCCGCGGCAGCAACAGCCGCTGCTTCTGCGGCTGCGGCTCTGTCCTCCTTACCTCTCCAAGGACAAGGGATATCTCTATCCTCCTTCTCTCTCCAAGGTCAAGGTGAAGGGTCAACCAGTTCGTCCATCGTGCAGGAGCTGGAGCGGAACGCCCTCATTGAGAAACTGACGTGGGAAAACGCAGCCTTGACGAAAGAAAACCAAAGGCTCAAGCGACTCTTATCAAAGGCAACGCCAAGTAGTGCAACACCCCAAACCACGTCTCGTGTTGATACGTGGGACCAATTTTCGGAGGATGTATGGAATCAGTGAGCCCGCCCTGCAATATCCCACAAATGAAGACGGGGTGGAAGTGTTGTCCCTCTCTTCTAGTACGCTAAATGATTCATAGATGCTCAATCGAAACCTTCCCATGCTATATAGCAGTGTGTAGCTACTTGGATGCCTAATCCTTGCTCGCGGATGGATGTACCCCGGTTCCTAGCCAGGCATTGAATTGCCATGCATGTTCGGCTCTTCCCACCTTTCGCGTTGGCCTTCGAACTCACTCTGTTGTGTTCCTGCAGAGCCTTCCAAGTTCCGTCGGGACTGAATCAGCATCTTGTGCAGCTCCGGGCTCTCGTGGTGCCTTTCTTGGTATGCCGTTTAGCATGTCCACCAATTCAACTCATGCCAGTTCTTGCTCGAATTCCAACTGGTGTCGACGTAGAAAATCGATGATGTGCTTGGAAGGAACGTAACCGTTATGCTGCTGCTGCTGGGCTGCCGATGACAGTGCGACTGGTTGTTGTTTTCTGGACGCCTTCTTTTGCTCTGACGTGTCATGAACTCGGCCGTCTTTGATTAGTGCCTCCGACTGATTCTGTAGTTGACTGCTCTGATTTCTTCTCGTCAGATTCGTAGATGGCTTCTTTTGCTCTGACACACGTACTCGACTTTGCCTTTGTTTGTTGTCTCGTGCTATGTCCTCTGACAGATCCTGCAGTTGAATGCTCTGTTTTCTGCTCTTGGTTGCCAGACTCGTTGTTGCCTTCGTGTCACCTGCCATGATGTCTGGCTGCAACAAACTGTTTGATTGTGTGCTGTTGTTGGTCCTTTTCAAGTCCTCCAACTGGTCCTGGAGTTGAACGTTTTGTCTGGCGACGACCTGGACCTGATTTTGCAGTTGCCTGTTCTGCTTTCTCACTTCGTTGAGAACCATGACGACCATGCCCATGTGATCGTCCAACTTTCGTTCCGTGTGTTCTCTTTGTGCTTGCAAATCCGCCGTCAATTGCTTTTGTAAATTGTCGAGATCACCCTTTCTTTTTTCCGCGCAATTAGGATTGCTCAAACTCTGCTCGTCCAAGGGAGCCAATTCTTGCGGCATGACGTACGTGTTGATGCCCCAACTTTTCCGGTTTTCACCATTAATGCTCGACGTCCGTTTGGGCGGCGATCCCACCATCGGTCCATGAGATCGTACAATGACCTGTTCTGGCTGCGCCCACCCAAGGGATTTTTCCAATTTCCGCCAAAACGGAGCGGCCACACAGGTGACCATGGCCAAAAACATCATGCCATAGTGAAAGACAAACGTACCAGCCATTTGCCGTAGCGTCAGTGAATTGGTATTCTCGTCATTTCCTCCATTTTTGCCTCCAAAAGAACCCGCAGCACCACCTTCTAATTTGCGCCGGCTGGATTGTTGTGACTTCTTCTTCTTTTTGTCGTTGTCACTGTTCCAGTAAGAATCATACCCCCCTAATTGTCGTTGTCGCTGTCGATCGTCCGTGCCGGTATAGTCTTCTTGTTTGTGCACGAAATCCAGGGCATCATTGCAATTGGCGTCCTTAATTTGCGATTCATGCATTTTCCATACATCATCCAGTTCGCCATTGCGTTCCATTTCATGAATGTGTAGATTGAAAACATCTCGTATAAGACTGGTGCATTTGTATCCTACATCTGCCTTGACGGCAAATCCCGATTTGACTCCTTGTACCGTTCGTCCGACCCATTTCAAATCGCAGTCTGGTATCCATGCATGAAAAAGTAAGTATGCCGTATATGATGGTGAGATGGAGCAGCAAAGATGCATACTATACATATACATATCATTACTCACCTGGATTGTATGCCTTTCGATGTTGTAGTTCCTCCCAACTACTTCTGGCTTCTGCCAGTAGCTGACATTCTCCATTATTCAATGCCTGGTACATTTCCAATTCGTACAGTTTTGGGATTCGATTGACGCCTTGATATCGTTGCTTAATGAGAATATCCATGTTGGTATCCCTCAGAACGCAAATTGGAATTTGCAATGCGGCAGCTTCTTCCATGGTGGAAATTGACGTAACGGGTTTGTTTTCATCGACAAAGAGAGATGCGAGATTGGCCGTGTAGGTTGCCGTCTACATAGTATATACACAAAACAAACAAAAAAGGAATAAGAACAAGTGAAGATACCTTGCAGGCAGCATTGTCTCAACTTGAATGGTACATACCATGACCAGACTCCAAAAGGTCATGGATACAGCAAATATTCTTCCAGCTGCAGTGGAGGGAGCATATTCAAAGTTCTGTGCCGCACTGAGTACACTGAGATATAGATTGTCCATAATCCACTGCCCCATGGATCGGGCTTGTCGTTCTCCATTGATGAATTCGATAAACTGATAGATGAGTGCCGAAACCACAATGGTGACCAATGTCAGTGCCCAGACGTCGGGTGTAAAGGGTCGCAGCCAGTTGCCCAAATAGACGCGCTCTTGTGCCAATTGTGCCAGTCCCACCGTTGCTTCTATTTTATCCAAGAGAATAATGGATCCATCAAAAAAGGGTTCCATATACGAGATCCCCAATTCCATGCGTTCCAACGACCGATCGTATCGGCCTACCGCGATATCGTACGTATTGACGGCCCACCATAGCATTTCCGTGTACGTCAAATTGTAATAGGTGGGAACTTGTGGCAATGTCCCAAACGATTGGCGCCATGTAAATCCGGCTCGTATGGCCAATCGGTCCATCAAATCGGCCGTCAAGCCCGGGTAAGACTGTGCAATGCCCGTGGTGTTGGAGTAGCGAAAGAAGCGATCGCCTCGTTCGGGCATCAAGACATGCAGTTGCATCTGCCGTAGAGCGTGGCGTAAGGTGACATTGCCATGACGATACGCTTCGTAGCGACTGCACAAGTCTTGCCGACGACTGCCACTATCGTCGTGGTCGTCCACGCCCATCAACGCCGTCGACAGCGCAAAGGGAACATCGTGGAAAGTTGCAAAGTCTCTATCTATAGTAGTGCCATTGCCATTCAATGCTGACACTGATGATGACAATCCAATCAGAACTACTAGAAGAAGAAGAAGTGCAGCTGGGAGGTCTCGAGAGACAGCCATCAGCCTCATTCTTCTTTCTCAGCAATGATCGATAGAAGACCGAGACTCGACTCGTCTTGTTTGTGTTGTGGTTGCATGTTCTGAATTGGATGGTGTTGTTGGCAGTAGAAAGCATTAACAGACGTTAATCATTAATCCTTTGAGCCATTTTTCCACTGTAGATGATGTCATCGGAACAAGCATGAATGCATCGTGGAATGGAGCAACAGTGAAGATCCACGGCCTTCTTTTAGCTGAAGGCAATCGGTTCCATTACCGGTAGGTTCTAGCTAGGAGCTTGGAGGAAGACCAATGTCATGTTTCAACCTACCACTATTCAATTCCAAACCTCACACAGCTCCCAAGGCTCACACAAGCCCAACCGCGTCACAAAAACAATCAACTAACAGTCAAGTTGCTTGCTTAGCTACAGGTATAGAGAACAGAAACACATACATACATCATCATGGCTCCTCCCGTTCAGCGTGGCACAAGGTCACCCCGAAGCGTCACAGAGGCAAAACTTGACAGGGAACCATCGGACTTTGAGTTTGACGCCTTTCCTCCATTCGCTCTCACTGACGATTTGCTCAGTCTCAAACCAAGACGACGACGACCAACGCAAACACAAACACAAACGCACCCAAGGGGCAGCATTACTACCACTGCTGCTGTCACGGGAGCAGAGGATCGCCGTCACAGCTCCGAGACTAACAAGGACAGCGATGAGGACAGTTGCCACCGCGTTAGTACCGTATCGTGCCCCATCCTCGCGTCGCAACAACGACAACAGCAAAGGCCTCGCATGAGCAAAAGCCATAGTGTCCCCACCGATCTGGGAAACTTCTCGTCGTCCTCCAACCGCACCAACAACAACAAATCCAAGCGTCAGCTATTGGCACGAGGAAAAAGTGCCAAGAATCTGCACCGTCATTCCATCGTTAGTATGGATGCCAAGAGTGCTCGTACTAGTACCGCGGAGTTCCAACGTCAAGCTCGCCACGAGGAATTCCAGCGTCAAGTTCGCAAGGAGGCCAAGACCAAGTCCAAGAACCACCCCAACTACTCTCTCGATATGTTGCGGGACGAAGAAGAAACGGCACACAAGAAGAGTCCTCCTCGATATAGCAGCCCCAATAGCAGCCGAGCGACCGCCAAGACCAAGAAAGAACGCAAAACCACCAAAGACACCAAGAAGACCAAAGACACCAAGAAGACCACCAAGACCAAGGACCACTCGTCGTCCAAGCAAAAGAGTCGAACCACAGCCGTGAAAAAGAATGACAAGCACAACAATAACAAGTTAGAACATGTCTGTGCGATTGCCGCCAATGCTGCGGCGGCTGCGGTCGAGGCAGTCTTTTTGCAGCAGCAGGCGGAACAGTCCAGCCTGGCCCATGATGATGTGGATATCAATCTCGTGGCAGCCATTGCCTCGGCATCGGCTGTTGCGGCGGTAAAGGCGACCATGAGTGCCGAGCATAACAAGCAAGGCAAAGGAACCAGAGTGTAGCTAGCTACCGCAACATGCATTCTCAAAAAGAAACAACCAAAGAAGAGTCAACCAGCCAGAAACAGATTGAGACTAAACTATAGCAACATCAGATGCACCATAAAAGAGTAGTACCGCCAAACACAATAGTTTGAGTGAAAGTTATTAATAGCAATCAGTCTACTACAGTTATTGGTAGCTGTAGTGGTGACTGTTGTTTAGGCTAGGCATTGGTTCGTGTCTCGTCTAGATTTCTGAATGATGTGTGGTTTCTCTGCCGTGAAGAGGCAATGGCGGAGTACGTAGCTTGCTTGTCAATGCCTATTGCGTCATGGCGGTAGGTCCAGTACCAGTAGGACTAGTATTAGCACTTCGTGAGATCCCCTTCAAGGTCGCTTCGGCCAACTCGAGTGTCTTTTTGAGTTTGTCGCGACTGCGGGCATATCCAATGAACTGTACTTTGCATCGTATCCATACGCGATGCTGCGCCAGAAAGGTATTCCATTCGGGCCAGGAATCTTTGGGAATGTACTGAAAGGGTACAAAGCCCCGTCGGTCTCGTGCAAAGAGCAATTCCGGTGCCAGATCAATAAGGAGTTTGACGGCATCAAAGTAGGAATTGCTCTCTGGATTCGTAGGATGATAGTAGTAATAGGGTGATGTTGGAAGCGCACCGGTAGTAGCTTCTGCCTGGTTACTGAGTAGTTTGCCCTTGCTAAAACTGGGACGTCCATTCCAACATTGTTCGTGAAGGGGACTCTTGCCCCAATCATCTCGGACGCGGACCGACACACCCGCTTCATGGACCAAGAATTTGAGCAAGTCGGTGTTGCGTCGTCGACATGCCAAATGGACGAGCGATTCTCCTTGGGAGTTGCAGGCATCCAAAATGTTTGGACTCGCGTTGCCTTTCACAATGGTGCGTAACGTCTCGATATCTTGTCCTCGCACGGCCCGGGCAACCTTGGCATGATAGCGTTGCATCCGAGCGGGCGTAATGGCGCAAAAGTACTGTTTGTCCCAATACTCGGTTGTGAGGAATTCCACGGGACTACTGACGCCCCGGAGCAACTCTTGCAGGCATTCTTGTGGACTCTGCGGATTCTGTTTACTGCTTTCGTCCAACAAATCTCCCGTGGATCGTCGGCGGATAATGGTGGCATCGTTGCTGCTTTCATTACCAGTGTCATTGTTACTATTGTGGACGACGGTAGTTGCGCCGTTGCCGGCAAAGGGCGGAATCTGGGGGATGTTGGCATTGGTGCTGGGTTTGTCCTGCACGTAGGACGTGGCCTTGGTGCTGCTCATGCGGTGTAAAAGAAATCGCTGGGATCGATCTTGCGCTTGCTGCATTAAATTTTGGCACTTTAAATCTTCTCGTTTGTTGTTTGTCGTACCGGTACTCGGAGCATCCATTCCTTTGAGAGTATCCAAAGCACTCAACGATGATCGCCGAAGACTCTGTCTTATCGAGTCTCGACGACTGCGATTCATCTCTTCCATCTCTCGACTAATGGCGTCCATGTAGCCACTGCAGCAGCTTTCACTGTCCGTCGTCGCGTATCCGCCACTGCTCCCACTACTACTGCTGGATCCATCGCTGCTGCTGCTATCGTCCTCGTCATTGTTGTCTTTGTTGGAATTCGTCAAGTCTTCGTCGTATTCCGAATCGGAAGAGTCCTCCTCCTCATCGTCTGCCGTAATCGAAGTATGCGTGGATTTCCCGGCAACAGCAGTGTCACCCGACAGGGCTAACGCAACCATGTCCATGGTGAAGTCTGGGAGTTGTAAATAAGACGTCGAGTCTTTGAATGAGAAAGCTTTCGATCGGGAATGGATCAAAATATAATAATTACAAGATGTTGGCATCAAGGAAGGGGCAATAAGTTTGATTGGATGACGTTGACAACAGGCCTTAAATAAGTCATTGCTGACGTAGCTGACGTGGTGAACTAGAAAGATTCATTAGGGCAATCAATATTGAGTTGTGACAAAACAGCTTCATTGTCTGACTCTCTTCCGACACCACACCGTGGATCCTCTTGGATATCCCGGAACCATTGGCATCTACCGATACCGTTACGCTTTTACGGTAGTCCTTTAGAAGTCGTGTTCAATCATTCCAAGGACGCTCCATTCTCCACAGCCCCATGCATGCACATCTACGATTGTTTCCGTTGCTTTTGAATGATTCAATTCAATCTTCAGATGTTGCGCAGCCTTAGAATTGGTGTCCTTTGCTTTGCACTGTTCTGCTCTGCTCAGCCTTAGCTGAAGATTTGGCTAGCTCGTAAAATGTAGCAGTGCCGGAACTACATGTATAGTAGCTAGCTAGCGGATCGAAGCCAGCTTTCGATCCTAGCACATGTATGTAGACTGGTGGGATAGCTTTCCTGTCCAGGGACCTGCCTGTACTATAGGCAGAGTAAAGCAAATACAAACGATTGATGCAAGCGGCAGGAGTGAACCAATCGTACTTAAGACCTATCGATGAACTACATATAGGAATCTAGCAATGAGTTCAAGCCTTTCTCATCTCAAATCGGTACAGGGTACATCTTGACTGTCCGCTCTCCTCCAGGTCGAAATTACTCTCGATCGAGAACGGGTTCTCCACGAAACATGCTTGGATGGAAACCAACAGGCTAGACTACCGTAGACGCACGAGACCTCGATCCACTTCAGTTTGTGGCGCCACTCATCCACTCTGCCACTCATAAAATTCCTCTTCTCTTCTTCCGATTATAACCTTTGTCGCTCCAACAAAGCAAGACTATAACCATCCAAGCGAAAAAACTCACCACGATGAAGAGCATGTTTCTTACCGTCCTCTTCTTGCTCATGGCTACCGCTCTGGCTGAGACTGCAGTGTGTGGTGTCGGAGAGTACAGCAGCACTGGAAACCCAGAGGATTGCTCCCCTTGTGGCCGTGGAAACTATAGCGATGGATCATCTGCTGGGTGTCAGTCCTGTCCCGTCGGAACCTTTCAACCCGACAACGCCGCTGGTCCCGATGACTCTGTCTGTACTACCTGTGATCCTGGATTCGTTGCCTCAGTAGGCAGCCATGCCTGTGAGGCTTGCTCTGCTGGCACGTTTGCTCCTCCAAACTCTGATACATGTGTTGAATGTCGTCCTGGTCAATTTTCCAATGATGAAGCCACCGAATGCACTCCCTGTAGTCCAGGAAGTTTTGCTCCAATATCAGGCAGTTCAGTGTGTTCCCTCTGTCAGCCTGGTTCTGCTACTGCTGAATCTGGATCCCAGACCTGTCAGTTTTGTTCTGAAGGGACATTTTCACAAGATTTTGGAGCTGAGATGTGTTCTGACTGCGATCCTGGATCCGTTGCCCCCGTACGAAGCAGTGCATGCCGGCCTTGTGTGGCTGGCACTTTTGCTATTCCTAACTCAGATTCTTGTGTGGACTGTGATCCTGGTGAATTTTCCGATGATGAAGCCACCGAATGCACTCCTTGCAGTCCAGGAAGTTATGCTCTACATCCACACAGTCCTGAGTGTACCCTGTGCGACCCTGGCTCTGCTACTGCTGAATATGGGTCCCAGGCCTGTGAACAGTGCCCCGCTGGGACATTTTCACAAGATTTTGGAGCTGATATGTGTTCTGACTGCGATCCTGGCTCTGTTGCCCCCGTACGAAGCAGTGCATGCCGGGCTTGTGTGGCTGGTACTTTTGCTCCTCCAAACTCTAATGCCTGCATGGACTGTGGTCCTGGTCGATTTTCCAATGAAGCAGCCACTGAATGCACTGCTTGTGGTCCAGGAAGTTTTGCTCCAAATTCGAGCAGTCTCGAGTGTACCCTGTGCGACCCTGGCTCTGCTACTGCTGAATATGGGTCCCAGGCCTGTGAACAGTGTCCCGCTGGGACATTTTCACAAGATTTTGGAGCTGAGATGTGTTCTGACTGTGATCCTGGATTCATTGCCCCAGCAGGAAGTAATGTATGCCAGGCTTGTGTGGCTGGCACTTTTGCTCCTCCAAACTCTAATGCCTGTGAGGACTGCGGTCCTGGTCGATTTTCCAATGAAGAAGCCACCGATTGCTCTATTTGTGGTCCAGGAAGTTTTGCTCCAAATTCGCGCAATCCCATTTGTACCCCTTGTGAGCCCGGCTCTGCTACTGCTGAATATGGGTCCCAGACTTGTGAACAGTGTCCTGCGGGGGAATATTCCAATGAGGGTGATATATCTTGCACATCCTGTGATGCTGGGACATTTTCAGCTATTGCAGGTTCGGGGAGCTGCCAGCAGTGTCCAGCCAACAGTTTCTCTACAGGGGGAGCTACCTCGTGTACCATCTGCGATGATGGGTTTGTCTCAGATCCTGGCAGTGAATCATGTGTCTTGGACAGCAACGGAGGCGATGGTGGTACGGGAGATGGAGGAGATGGTGGTACAGGAGATGGAGATGGAGGGAGATGGTGGTACGGGAGATGGAGATGGAGGAGATGGAGATGGAGGAGATGGTGGTATGGGAGATGGAGGAGATGGAGATGGAGGAGATGGAAATGGAGGGGATGGAGGAGATGGTGGTACGGTAGATGGAGATGGAGGAGATGGAGATGGAGGAGATGGAAATGGAGGAGATGGCGGTATGGGAGATGGAGATGGAAATGGAGGAGATGGTGGTACGGGAGATGGAGATGGAGGAGATGGTGGTATGGGAGGTGGAGGAGATGGTGGTACGGGAGGTGGAGGTGGCCATGATGGAGGCATGACAATGGATCCCCATGTTCAGGTAGGTTTGTTTTGTTGTCTTCCTTCCATTGGTTTTCTTGTTGCACATGTCTCATCCTTGCCCTTCTTGAAAATTCACAGAAATTTGATGGCAGTTGGTTTGACTATAATGGGGAATGTGACCTTGTTTTACTGTCGAATCATGACCAAGTCATGGACTTTGACATTCATGTTCGGACCACTATCCGATACTTTTATAGCTACATACAGACTGCAGCTCTTCGCATTGGCAATGACATTCTGGAAGTCTCTGGCTGGGGGGAGTATGCTCTCAATGGAGTTGATGGAGCAATGAGGCCAAATTTGCTGAGGCCCAACAGGATGATGAAGCCTGATGATAGTGAATTGCCCACTCTTGGTGGCTGTCCTGTCCATTACACCATGATCAATGACAAGAAACATTCCTTTGTTGTGGAAGTGAATGATCACAGCAACATTACCCTGTCAACTTTCAAAGACTTTGTCAACATCCATGTCCACATGAACCACTTGTACAACAGCAAGGGTATGATGGGAGACTTTGCTACTGGTAAATCTTTGGCCAGAGATGGCAAAACCATTTTGGATGACCCTAATAAATTTGGACAGGAGTGGCAGGTGCTGGAGAATGAACCCAAACTATTCATGATCAATCGTGATCCTCAAGCTCCCAATGAGAAGTGCCGAATGTCCAAGAAGAAGAAGGCAGGAAAGATGAGGGGAGCGAATAAGGCCCTTCGCAGTGCTGCTGAGAAGACTTGTTTGAAATGGGCTCGTCAGAACAAAGATGTGTGCGTTGAGGATGTCATGGCCACTGGTGACCTTGATCTGGCTCAGTCTGGGGCTTTTTAGTGCAATGGATCAATTGTGCACCGTTACACTGCTTGTTTGCTTATTGATTTGTTGGATGAAAGCAGCAATGTCTCTTTCCAGTTTTAACATAACTATTCTTCATAACACTGCTTCTCTATCAAACGTCCCTCAATTGATAGTGGAGAGTGCTGATCTATCTGAAACGAAACCAAGTCACTCTGAGTCTTGGACTAATTTGATCTCGGAAGTTGATGATACAGCCACCGTCTCGCCACCGGCTGCAGGATGCCTTCACTGCCAGAATCAGGGAAAGAATCGAATGATATCTGGATTACGTTTGCGGAACAGCGGCTTCCCATGCAGTGGGATGATCACGGGCCACTGCTCATTAGCGTTTATAATGCATGGTAGCCACAAGAATGATGCATCGAATGAATTACTGCACATACACGTAGTCGCTCACTATTACATGTACGTTTGCCGAACAGTCCCTTACTGTCACCGGACGAGCCACGCCACCACGTACATGTAAACCATCTACAGTGAAAAGGTGGTTGGCAATCTCTGAACTCTGAACCCAGCTCGATCGTGTGTGGGCAGTGCCAGCATTAGTCTAGCTAGCTGGATCTATGCTAACACCAAAAGGCCCATTTTCTGTGGCGTCCTGACATAACTATTACAAAAGGAGAAAGAGCAATGTCCACAATGACCTTGCTGTTACCGGTAAAGCCGTCTCTCCAGTCAGCATTGCTACTTCGCTGTTTGCTGATTCTCATCATAGTGTGCAGTAGCAGTGGCAGCAACAACTTCAGGAATGCCCAAGGAGAGGCGGCAAGGGTACCGTTGGCCGAGGATGGTTTCCCTACTACTAGTAACAACGGCCTAGTAGTAGAAGATCCCAACGGTACCAGTACAGCTAACAGCTATGTATCTAGTAGGTACTGGGAGGATCCCTTGGAGTATCCAGACAACTATTGTCCTCCTCCCCCGCTGGTTGCAACAGCATCCAATACCACCAACAGCCACAATGGCAGAGTCTACCGTGTGGGCGTCTTGGCCATTCGAGGCGAGGCTCAGGCGTATGCATCGTTTAACACGACTTTTGGGGATTACCTGACTTCTACAGCAGGCAGTCAGCTGTCAGGAGTAAGCTTTGAAATGGTTCCGCTGAACTTTGTACAAACGTATTCCCTGGTGGAGAACCAGCAAGTGGACTTTATCTATCTCAATCCTTCTGCGTTTAGTTGCATGGAAAGTGAACATGGCGCTCAGAGCTTGCTATCCATCATTACACGGCACAAGGTGGCGGAGAAGACGTATGATCTTACCCGCTTTGGTGGTGTCATTGCTACCCTGCAAAACAATACGGCCATCAATTCCATTCAGGATCTCAAGGACAAGGTCATTGCAGCGGCATCCATATCCGGTCTTGGCAGTGGACAAATGCAATTCCGAGAAATGCAACGTGCAGGACTTAGCTACATTCAAGATCCCAAGCAACTCGTCTTTACGTCCAATCAGGGCAAGATCGTGCAGGGATTGCTCGACGGACACTTTGAAGTCGGATTCATACGGACGGATCAATTGGAACACTCGCACGGTCAAGAACCTGTGCAAGACTTTTTGCAACGGTTCAAGATTATCAATCCACAACCACCGCAGACTCTGGACAATGGAATCGTCTTTCCATTCGTATCGAGCACGGAGCAACTGTATCCCGAATGGAATATTGCGGCGTTGCCTCATGTACCAGAAGACGTGTCCTTTGCGGTCGTGCAAGCCTTGATGGCAATCCAAAAGCATGCCCAAGCGGGCTTCAGAATGCAACAGTGTGAGCTGGCATTCCAGAATCATTCCTCCACATCGGGACACCATTGTGATTCGCTGCCACTCTCTGTATTTTTGGAGGATGAACCCCACAATAAATATCCCTGTGATACCACACGAACCATTGCCCAACTAGCCCATGCGGCCATGATGGCGGGAGGATACGCAGGATGGCGGACCACACTTTCGTACATGCCTTTGCGCTCCATGCATGAAGCCACCGGATTTATCCGAATCGATACGGATGCTGATCAATGGAAATGTGTACGCCACAATAGTCTCTATGACGCCATTACCTGTCCGGAGGGACATTTGCTCAAAACTCCACAGCAAGTCCAGGAGGGATGTGCCAGTCGAGGGTTGGAATGCCAAGAAGGATACCAATGCGTATGTAAACCATGCAAGACAGGATATGATGTCGATGTCTTTGGTGTTGACAATACCAATGACGATGGCGACGACGATAACCATGTGGGATGTGCCAAAATGAGTCTTTGTGCATCCACACTCCATCACCAACCATTGACATTACGAGCCATGGACAATCGACAACGCGATAATCAAACCATGGGAGTTGTACTGCATGCAGGAGAAGAATCCAACAACGTTCCAGTCGGCTACCTGGGAAATTACGTTTATGAATTCAACATTGGTGCGGATTTTCTCGGTGTTACAACTTTGGAAATTTACTTGGGTGGAACGCAAATTGCAGAATCACCTCTTCGAGTCATTGTGTCCCAAAAGGACTGCGTGGCCGAGCGTGGATCTCAACATTTTGAACCCAACGTGGATGGAGAATGTGTCTGTAAGGGACAATATGTGACTCTGGGTGGTTCCTGTATTTCCATTTTTATTCTCTTGCCGGCATTATTCGCACCATTTGGTGTCATGGTGGCGTTGACCAGTTTCCTTTACGTCCAGCAAAAGAGGCGAGAAGCGGATTCGATTTGGGAAATCAATCCCGACGATCTCCTATTCGCTCAACCGCCCGTAGTATTGGGACAGGGAACCTTTGGGGTGGTCTGGTTGGCAGACTATCACGGTACCAAGGTGGCCGTCAAAAAAGTGTTGCCGCCGAGAAACATTCCTCCTGCGACAACGACAATCAGCAGCCATGGTCAAGGTGGCAATGCTGAGGTCTGTGATATTGAGAACGACTGGTCAGGGCTTGAGCTCTTCAGCTGGCGGCAATGTTAGCAGATCTTCTAAAGTTGGATCTTCCAATGATGAATTTGGGACAGTTTCGGGATACCAAGCAGGTTCCTTGTCCCAAAGTTTCATGAATTCCCTCCAACGGTACCAAGGCAACAGCAAGGGGGCGCCCACTATTGGAGGCACAGTGAGAAAGCAAACCTCGCGCTTATATGCGTTCTGTTTTGAAGAACCTGATCGGTACGAACGATTGAAACAAGACTTCAAAAAAGAAATGCGATTGCTCAGCAAGTTACGGCATCCATGCGTGACTTGCGTCCTTGGTGCCGTCGTATCGCACGAAACAGAACCTCTGCTGGTGATGGAACACATGAGCTTTGGATCCCTGTATGACTTACTACACAATGAAACCGTAGTGTTAGAGGGTGAAATTCTCTTGGTAGTGATGCGAGACATTGCGCAAGGACTCAGATTTTTGCACTCCTCCGATCCGGCAGTGGTTCATGGCGACATGAAAAGCCGAAACGTCCTGATTTCCGCGGCTGGTTTCAGAGCAAAGGTGGGTCTGACTGTCACAATAGGTTGTGTACTACTTGTTTGCCTCTCTCACAATCACCTCTAACAATCACCTCTAACAATCACTTCTTTCGTAGGTTGCTGATTTTGGGCTCTCGCAGAAGACAAAGAATGGGCATGCATGTGGCACGGTACGTCGAGTTGATCGGTTCTGCGGAGTTGTTTGGTCATGCTTCTGGTCCTCACGTCGTTCTCTGTTTGGAATATGCAGCCATACTTCATGGGTCCAGAGCTCTTATTGGGGAACCCAAACAGCACGGCAAGTGACATGTACAGCATTGGGGTGGTGCTTTGGGAGCTCTATTCGCGAAAGAATCCCTACGAAGGCCTCAATGCGGAAGCTGTTCTCAGGCTGGTCTGCGACCCCTTAGTCAATAAGCGCCCCATGGTTCCCGCATCGTGTCCTCCACAAATTTTTGAACTCATGAAACAATGTTGGAAACCTGATCCTCGTGAGCGACCGACTGCAGAAGATCTGGACGAAAGACTGAAGTGTCTTCACGTGGAGAACATTGAACCGACCAATGCCTACAACCCGCTCCGCAAGAGACCCTCAAACAGTGGACCATTGGATAAGTCGTTGGATTGGAACGATCGTCATAGTGTGCTCTATGAAAAGTTTCCAAAGCACGTGGCAAATGCCTTGGCGAGAGGGGAGAAAGTGGAGCCGGAGTCCCACGATTCCGTATCGATTGTATTCGTGGAAGTGGCGGGGTTGTCACAAATCGCAGGGATTTGCCCAGCAATGCTGGACAAGATGTTCCAGCTTCTCGATGATCTGGCGCACAAGCACGGACTCTTCACCGTACAGACGATTGGCGACGGCTACCGTAAGTACCTTGCCAGGCATGACACCGCGTTTCGAATTTCAACAATCCAACACCTGTTTCGTTCTCTTCTGCAGTCGCGGTTGCCAATTTGATGGGGAACCAACCTGATCACACCAAACGAGCCGCCGAATTCGCATTAGATGCTGTAGCCGAGGCTGGCAGCTTAACGTTTGGTGGTGACGTCCCAGAAAAGAGAACGGTCCAAATCAAAGTGGGTTTCCATGCTGGTCCTGTCGTCACCAGCCTTGTGGGGTGTAAGTCCATCCTGCAGTTGCGTTTCTTTGCTGTCGGCTCATCATTTCTGGGCGAACTCAACTGTGATTTCTGTCATCCACCAACTGTAGCTGTTCGTCCCAGGTTCTCTCTGTTCGGACAATCCGTTTCGCTTGCATCAAACTTGGGAAGCCAATCCAAGCCGCAGAAGATTCAATGTTCAGGTTACACAAGAGATCTGTTGTGTCAGCAAGCACCCGATATCGTTGTACATCCACGAGGGGAGGTTGACATGAAAGGTAAGGCTTTCATGTAGTGTCTTGTGTCGTACTTTTCTTGATCTTGGCACCACTGATCGCACTTTCGACTACACCATCCAAAAGGTAAAGGACGGACGAAGACTTATTGGGTTGTATCCGCACGACCGGAGGAGTAGCTGTAGACACGCCAGGGTCTGCAGAATTCTCGTAATGCAGGCGAGGCCTCGTCAATCCTTACATGCCGTCGTTTGATCAAATATGGATTCGAGGTATGAGTGAGTTCGAGGTGCGGACCATGGACCATAGATCAGGAGGAGAACCCCGAGATCCTGCTCTCGAGTCGGTTCAGGTCAGCAGACCGTTGGCCCGGCGGACGCATCTACCGAAGACGAGACTCTCTCCTACCTTTGAACATCAACTCCAAAGACCACTATGGCGATAGCTACACGCATAACACGGTTGTTGCAAAAGCAAAAACAGTGTTGTTTGTCTATTATTTTAAACTCTTCATCTTGCGCATCGTTTTGACGGTCAGTGGATGCTTGGAGCCCAGCACCTTTTTTTGAATGGCCAGGCACTTTTGGTACTCGGCCAGGGCGTCGGCTCGTTTGCCCATGGCTGCCAGCAAGGACGCCACACTGCTGTACGTCGATGCCGTTGTCGGATGATTCTTGCCCAGAATCTTCTCCTGAATGGCGAGAGCCTTTTTATACATTTCCATGCCGTGCGTGTAATCCTTCTTGGCCTTCATAACGCGGCCCAGATTCAAGTAGGTTGTTGCCAGACTCGGATGCAAATGATTCAGCGAGGCTTCTTGAATGGCTTGAGCTCGTCGCAGAATCGTCAAAGCTTTGCCTTGATCACCCCGTTCATCCTTGTCGTGCAACACCGATCCCAATTCGCTGTAGACACGGGCCGTGGAGAAGTGATCCTTCCCAAATGCCACTTCGTAGAATTTGAGTGCCTTGTGGTACATGTCCACGGCTTCCGGGTATTTCTTCATGGCCTGATAGAGCGAACCCAAACTGCAAAACGTGGCCGCCGTGGTGGGATGCATGCGTCCCACCTTTCGTTCCAGTATATCTCGCGTCTTGCTGTAGACAATGAGTGCATCGTCGTAGTCTCCCTTGGCCTGTAGTGACCGTGCCTTGTTGAGATAGCTGGTTGCCGTGTGTACGTGATTCCCCAGTACGGTTTCTTGAATGGCAATGGCCTTGTCTTGCATTTCCAGTGCCTTGACGTAGTCTCCTTGTCCATGGTAGATGCGTCCAATGTCACTGTAAGTTTTGGCCGTGTCGGGGTGATTCTCTCCGGGCGTGACCTTGAATATTTCGAGTGCATTTTGAAAATTGACGAGTGCTTCCGAGTGACATCCCTTGAGCAGCAGCAAAGATCCCATGCAACTGTAGATTGGTGCCGTGGCTTGATGATCACTGCCATAGAATTTTTCGGATATTTTGGCAGCTTGCTTGTACATTTGCAGTGCATTGTCAAAGTCTCCCTTTCCATGCAATACTTGTGCTAGATTGGCATATGTGGTTGCCATGTTTTTTTGGTGTGCTTCGGGGAGTGATTTTTGAATGTTGATGGCTTGATGAAGCATTTCTTCAGCCTTTTTATGCTGTCCCTGTGCCATGAATGCCGACCCAATATTGCTGAGTGTGGCCGCCGTGTAGGCATGATTTTCCCCCAATTCTAATTCGTAGATGGCTTGACTCTTTTGGAACATTTCGACTGGTGACAACAAAGAAAGATTGTGAGACAACCACAAACCATATAATAGACACACCCAATACTATACACAATATTTATATACTCACTAGCAGCATCAAATTCTCCATTGCGTTGAAATAGCATGGCGACATTGGTACAGAATGCCGCATGCGTGAGCCGGTATCGTCTCATGGTGAGTTTTTCCCGTTCGAGCGCATCGGATTCATTTTGATTGAGTATTTCTTTGGATTCTTCCTTGGCGGCCTGTTCCATACGATCTACTTGCTCTAGTACAATGACATCAATGGCGCGTCGTACCCATTCTCTCAAGTAATTGGCGACCTGTTTGTTGACGGCATCAAATCCCAACTGTGATTCTTGTAGAATATTCATGATTTGTATCTTGTCTTCTTGGACCGTAGCTTGTGCATTTTGTACGGATATTTTGGAGAGTGCCTTGTAGAGGGCATCGACTCCTCCTTGATGGAGTCCATGTGGATGCATGGCCAAGGGTGGTGCCAACGAAGAGGAGGAAGAAGAAGATCGGAGTAATTGTTTTTGGTGTTGTGAGGATGATGATGATGACGATGACTTGGGACTTGACATGGAGGAGGAGGTTTCTTTGGGAGGAGGAGGTTGGTGTGTATTACTGTGTGCTTCTCCTTGTTTGGTTTCTTCTTTGGTTTCTCCTTGTTTGGTTTCTCCTTGTCCTTCTTCTTGAATTTGATTGAGTGATGTCGAACTGGACTGTCGTTCTTGCTGACTGCTAGTACTAGTATTGCTAGAACTAGTATCACTGGATCCCAGTAGAATGCGACTCATGCGCTCTCGTTCTTTGGGTGGCATGACAATGGTAATGTCCACATCCCCGTGAATGGCCGTAAAGCATTCAAAGATGCACCAAACGCGCTTGAGATACTCTGGATCATCCCATGGCCCCATCATGGCTAGGACTCTTCCAATACCCAGCACACGTTTTCGGAATTCGTTTTGAAAATCCAAACTGGACTTGTTGAGCATGCCCGAGTGGTTGGCTTGGACCACTCTGAAAAAAAAGACAAGAAATGATAAAAAATGAATGAAGAAGAAATGAAATGGACATGAAACAACCAAAATGAGAACCAAATAAATAAAAATGCAATTTGTGAGTCATCTCCAATAGACCATGAAACACCATTTGGACAACATAATTGCCATTTGAATTGAAATAAGTAAAATGACAAAACACGACTGACTTCATCTATCATTTTCAACTCACCGATGCTGATTGACACAGAGACAACACATCCAAATATAAGTTCTCTTGGGGTTGAATCGATGCTCTTCGCAGTAGTCTTTAAGGGTCTCTACGACTCCACTAACCGTATACTTCCAGGTCCAACTGAGCATGGCCGTGGAAGGACCGACGTGATCCTCGCCTTGTAGCGTATGGACGTAAGCGGCGCCCATTTGACCGTCGAGTGGACATTTGGTGGAAGCGCCCTTTTGACGGACAAAGCCGTGTGGCGATTTGAGATTTTCAATGTCCATGAAGCGACGCTCCCCGCCATGGTCGCCATACTCCTCCAACACAGATGGCAAGAAGACGGTAACGAAATGATGCACACTGACTCCCAGCAAATCGATTTGATTCGACAAGGCGGGATTGTGCACTTTGGGGTCTTGCAACTGATCCAATAAGGAAGAGGAGGAACCACAAGACGTCGTAGAAGAGAAAAGACGAGACGAACGGCGGCGTGTGGAACTCGGAAATAACTTCATCTTCTTTGTCTTCAACTAACTAAAGAAATGAAGAAAT
This sequence comes from Seminavis robusta, assembly GCA_903772945.1. Classification (NCBI taxonomy): domain Eukaryota; phylum Bacillariophyta; class Bacillariophyceae; order Naviculales; family Naviculaceae; genus Seminavis; species Seminavis robusta. Next base: position 42,240 of record CAICTM010000411.1, on the reverse strand, counting down.
GAGATGAAGATAGAAGTGCGGCGAAAGTGTAACCAACAAGCTCTAACGCTAAAATTATCGTCAAATCAACGGTAAGGCTCGAGTTTCTGCAAGGGTTCTGTGATTGAAAAGTCAAGGAAAGATTTAGATCCTTCTTGTCCAGTCGGGGATGTTTCAAAGATCTTCACTGGATCTTCACTCGGAAGTATCTTTTGGTCCGCTTCTTTCGTGTCACCAAATTTCTTGAGAAACAACCTTGGCAACCAGAACTCCACCGACAAAATCCTTTGTAACGACCAAGAAAGCTTTCGTCCACTCCACACAAGGCATCTATTTTCTCAAAAGCACCTAGCAGAACCCTTGTCAGAAACAAGACAAGATGATCATCCTTGGTTCTACGAAACGTCATGCTGCATGGACGGCTCCTCTTCTCTTCTTGTGGCTGATGCTCTCGCAAGTGGTAACGGCCAGTCTCAATACGACCACTACTGTGGATCCCGAAGATGGAAACTATACCATTACCACGACTATCATCACCACCACCATTACGACCACTTGTTCCGCGGATGGCGAGTGCGAGACCCGTCATGATACCATTTCCACCACCAGCGAAAGAATGTCGTTGACACCTCCCACCGTCGAGCTCTTTAATGTCACGTACGATGTGGCCACCACGGTGGAACTCGATCGCGGATCCGAAGGATTGACGGGAACCATCCCCACCACCATTGGATGGTTGACGGCATTGACGCGATTGAGTTTGTTTGGAAATGAACTCACGGGAGGAGTTCCCACCGAACTCGGGTTGTTGACGAATTTGCAAGAATTGAGTTTCTCAAGGAATAGTTTGACGGGGACCCTTCCATCGGAAGTAGGGTGTCTATCCGCCATGACTAATATTGGCATCCGAGACAACCGGTTGAGTGGTTTAATCCCGAGTCAAGTAGCCTCCATGGTCGCTTTGATGGAGCTGAATTTGTACAATAACAATTTGAATGGACCCATTCCCTCGGAGCTAGGTTTGTTGACGGCATTTACGAGGTTGAGCTTGTGGGACAATTCCTTGACGGGCAACATGCCCACTGAACTTGGATTGTCCACGACGTTGCAGTTTGTGGGCTTGTATGGGAATGCATTGATTGGGAGCATCCCTTCGGAGATTGGGCTCATGACCGACTTGACAACTTTGGGGTTGGGGCCCAACTTTTTGCGAGGAGAGATTCCCAGTGAGCTAGGATTGTTGAGCAAGCTAACCGCCTTGGGTTTGCACGAGAACAACTTGAGCGGAAGCATCCCAGATGAGCTTGGGTTGTTGACTGTTTTGGGAAGCATGAGTTTGAATGACAACCAGTTGGTGGGAAGTGTGCCCATTGATCTATGTGCCAACCCAGATTTAGCATGGATTCGAGTGGATTGTGCTCCTGATCCATTTCCCATCCAATGTCCCTGCAATGAATGTCAATGTGTTTAGTTATTTACTAGTACGGTACGACCATCTTAGTACAGCAGAAAAGAAATCATTAGTAAAAGTAGTTGTCCTCTTTCTGTGTCACGGTGTTGTTCTGCAGACCAACTAGCTCCATCACAATAGCAAGTTGTACCAGCAGTTAAACTAAAACTAGAAAAGGTAAAGTAATCATTTGCTACTCCACAACTTTAGAAGCGCGGCCAGATGGCGACAGAGATCGAAGAGGAAAGGCATGGGTAGTTCCAATCGAACTTGAATTGGAATAACTCCAGCCAAAATCAGGGAAGGCAAAGGCAAAACAAGGCATACTGAGGTAGTACCGTCACGATGGAAGCTAGCATGCTGCCCCCTTTCTTTATGCATAGAAATACATGTGCTAGTTCCTGTAACATGATCTGCGTCATCGATGATGTGGCTCTCGGAACATGACGTGTGCTGGACGCATTGGATCCAATTCTACGCAGTTGATGGATCAGTCGTGCCACCAGCCCAACCTGCCTGAGTCATCGATCCAAAGATCCAGCCACTATCACAATTGCAAACAACAGCTCAAACAACACTTCCGATAGAATGGAATCGAATCAGCTTGCTTTGGTTCCGCGCATTGAATGATTCATCGAGACCATCACCACCCATTCTTTCATTGGTGGTGGGTCCACCACATCAATGAATTCGTAGTCAATCTATGCGTTGAGTGCGTATGAACAGCGCAGAGTGTAGCTATCGCTCACGATGAGTCATCCCAATGCTCACTGTGGTTTCCAAATCAATGAAGGATCGCTCGTCCCTCGAAGTCCTCACAATCTCAAAAGTTGACAAGCTCAAAACACCAAGAAAAACAACAAAGCCAATAAAGATGAAGATCGTTGCCGCCCTTTCCCTTCTTGCCGCTTCGGCCTCTGCTTTCTCTGTTGACAGCATTCCGGGTGCCCTTGCCCCTACTGGACTCTTTGACCCCCTTGGTTTTGCTGCAAAGGCCGATGAGCCGACCCTCAAGCGATACCGTGAAGCCGAATTGACCCACGGACGTGTTGCCATGCTCGCAACTGTTGGATTCTTGGTTGGTGAAGCTGTCGAGAGCAAGACCTACCTCTTCAATGGTGAAGTCACTGGACCCGCTATCACTCACTTGGCTCAAGTCAACCCTGTCTTCTGGATTTTGTTGGGTGCTGGTATTGCCAAGGCTGAGACTCAGCGTGCTGAAATTGGCTGGGTTGAGCCAAAGAATGTGCCATTTGACAAGCCTGGTCTCCTCAGGGACACCTATGTCCCCGGTGACATCGGCTTTGATCCCCTTGGATTGAAGCCCGAAGATCCTTCTGAGTTCTTTCAAATGCAAACCAAGGAACTCCAGAATGGACGCCTTGCCATGCTTGCCGCTGCTGGCTTCCTTGCCCAAGAACTTGTCAATGGAAAGGGAATTATTGAGAACCTTCTCAACTAAGCATGGAACTGATTTGCCTCTCTCGAAAAATGTACATACGGTAACATTTCGAGTGAATGGAGCAATCTACTGAACGTAGAAATGAACAGTAAACCGAATATAGAAATTTATTGAAAACAACACATTGGACGACATAGCTTACTTGTTTTCTCCTTCTTAATTATAGCATGTCGAGTCCTGAAATATTGTTGCTTAGACAGCACCTTCGGATTCCAGCAACTTTTCCTCGAGATAGATATTGGTCTCATGATAGCAAGCCTTCTTCTAATTCATCTTGTTCTTGACTGCCCACGCGAATACATGTACATCGGCTGCGATCAAGAGCGGGGGCCAAAGATGTCCCAAACAAGATAGCTTGCTTCCAAGAGATTGAAGAACCCAAAAATGAGCAACGCAGGATTGCTAACGAGAATGATCATCTGAACCAAGTCATGCTGGACCTCCACGGCACCGCCAACTTGCGCCCATTGAGCAACCGGGGAAGGACACCCTGATCTTGTTTGTCCAGGTTGGCAGCCCGAAGATCATCCCCGTTGCTGCAGAAGCCAGAGGAGACTCCCATGCAGAGCGTTCTAAAGGGGCTAAGCCACCAGTGGGGCGGCTTCTGTTCCGGCATGCTGAGGAACCCAAAGAACCAGTTGCTATGGGCCACATCACCGGGAGCTTCATCGGAGATGGAAATGTGGTCGGAAGCAAGATACCTTAGAGGCAGATCCATGGTGAAACATGCTACTGGTTATGGTACCGGTACCAGTAGCTTATCTCTTTTGTTGAACTATGGAGTCGTGTGCAGCACCGGTACAAACGCGTTATCCAAAATCGGCACAGTGGCACGAATCGAATCAGATCTTTTGCTTTTCCAAAAGCTACTAATATCGGCTTCCATTATTCACGTAGTGAAGCTTCGCGCGAAAAGAGCGCATGCACCTATACCTCACTTTTGTTCTTTTCTTGCGTGGTATACCGGTAGCGTGGATCGATCGATCTTGTGAAGTCTACCTGTATGGACGAAACGTGTGCCCGAGATACAGGTACTAGTAGGCTCACAATTGAACCAACAACAACTCCATCAAAAACCTCGTACTCATCACAGGTCCCTCGAACAAAACTCATTGCTAAAAATCATGATCTCACAGAAAACGAATCCTTCCTTGACGGCGAAGAAGGTAGAAGATCCACCAACCAAAGAGTTGGACGAAACCAATGACGAGCTCCAAAAAGAAAACGAAAACGAAGTTACGCCAACGTCGTGGCAGCAAAAGGTCAAGGAAGATTTCCTGCAGATCCTGAGGGACCATGTCTTTTTTGGAATCTTCATGGCGAAACATGACAAAGCGTTTACCCGTTGCGAACGCTCTTGGGTTTCATTGGCACTCAGGTACGTCCGATACCGGTACGGGCGTAGTTGGTCTTGCTGAACCTCCAAACTCAACCTCCCACACAAACGTTTCCCACTCACACACAGGTCATGATCGTTTCCATTATTGGAACCACCGACGCTGTAGCAGCCGCCACGTGCGCATGCCTCCGTGATACTGAGCAAGATGCCTTTTGCCACGAGACGGGCAACGCTACGTTTTCTCTTCCTGCCGACGGATCGCTCCGAGTTGACGAATGGAACCCGTATGTCATTACTTCGTGGGCCGGCAATAATAAGATCCAAGATGCCTTTGCCGATTGCCCTGTGGACGCAACGTTGCGGGAATGCAGCCGCACCAAATTTTGCTGCTACGCGTACGTTGGAAGTCTCTTGGGCGAAGAAGACAAGGACAAGTGGCACACCATGAGTCCTTTTGATCCGTGTCCTGACTATGCTCAATGGCTCGATACGATTGCTTTGAGTGTCTACGGTGTCTTACTCTCGTATCTCATTTTGAATCCCTTGGTAAAATACATGCTGGCCCGCGAATCGAGACGATGCAATCCGTGTGCGTACTGCTTGATTTTTCTGCAAACCTTGTGGGGCGTCACGTCGTTGGTGGTGTACTCGGAAACAAGCCAAGATTTGGGCATTTCTCAGACGGCGTATACTTCAGTCTTGACCAATGTTGCCTTGGGTATCTTTGTCACGTCGATTGCCATTGGCATGGTGCTGGAAACCATGGTCTATCCCCTCCTTGTTGCCTGCTGTACGTGTAAAAAGAGTGGCGGAGAAGAGAATGGTCAACCGGATACGGAACCAGAACGCGAGGATCTGGATAACAGCATTGGTGACACCAGCAAACTGTGCGAGGTTACAACAGAAGTGCCTCCGACAGCAGTAGAGCAGAAGGAAGACCAGCTGACAGCAGCACAGGGAGCTGCTCCTCTGGCTTTGGATGGCAACTCTGCTCCGCCATTTCCGTCTAAGAACATTTTTATTAAGCCACTGTGCTGCATTATTAAAAATATGACCTGCAGACGTGGATAATAGGGGTCTTCAAAGCCTCTAACTTCTTTGACTTTTTTCTTTCCATTCAGGGGAGGCAAAAGAGGGGAAGAAGATGGGATTTTGGGATGAACCGGAGAGCTACCGGAGAGCTACCGGAGAGGTGCAAACATGACCACCGTAAACATGTTTGGACGTGCTTTCCGTTGGATACGTCACAAGCATCAAAGACTTCCATTAGTTCCAAAATGACTTCTTTCATGCCCACCTTTTAATTCTTTGGCTTGCTTCATTTTGTACCAGCTTGTTCTTCGCGATTTTTCTCCACTCCTCCTTAAGTATATGAGATGACCGAGCAACGTCAGAGATGACCCAAAAAGTAAGAAAAGAAAAATTGTGAGCGAAAAAGCACCTAAAAAGGTGCTTTTTCGGAGAAGTAACTTTTTTTGCCTCTCCGCCCCTTTCTTTCTCTGAACCCATCCCTCCCCTGAATGGAAAGAAAAAACTCAAAGAAGTGAGAGGCTTTGAAGACCCTAATGTTTCGGGATCGGTGTATCTGAAACATTGAATTTCCATCAAGCTGCGGTATGGAACCGTAGTACGTTGTGTTATAGTCAGTGCATGTACCTTGAGGGAATTCGGACAACACTGTGGAGGACAACCATGCAGGCTGTCAGCAAACAACTGCGCAATGTGATACTGATCCATCCCTGTTAGCCATTGCTTTGCAAGGGCTCGAGTGCTTCTTCGCCAGGCAAGCATCTTTACCCATCTGAGTTCCCAGAAAGGTATGATCAACTGGTCATCGACCAGAACCACATTGGGTGGAACAACTTCCTCAAGGGCGACTCTCCAAATTGTGGACCAAGCACCAGGGAGACTTATCTCCATCATGTTCAAAAGCATACATCCAAGAAAAACGGTACCATATGGACTACCAACTTGGCTCATCTCTTACTCCAACAATGGTTTCTACTGTGGGATGACGGCAATGCAGCCAGGCATGGACGTGATAAACAGCAGCAGTGGATCAAGAAGCAGCAACAGCTTCAACGGGAAGTAGAGCTTCTGTATGAGCAGGCAGACCAGGTGCCACTGTCTCTTGTCAACTCCATTTTCAAAAGGCCACTAGCTAGAGGACCAAATGGAAATGGCACCATCCGATATCAAAGCCTGGCTTTCAAATTGGATGCCAGTGGTGGACAAAGCAAGTAGAGAGCAGCAACAACTGGCCGCAGCCTTCCATGAGGCAGCAGCAACTTTGGATCAGGCTTTCGGGTCTGACCTTGATTTAGATGACAGCAGTGTTGACACTATCAGCAATAGTGCAGCTAGTAGCAGTGCTGATGACAGCAGCAGCACGGGCGGGTCCGGTTGGTGACCTTCCCCTTAATATCTTGCCTCGGTTGGGTTTTAAACTTTCCCGACTGAGGGGGCCAACTCTCTCCGCCCCAATGTTTGTGGGGGTTATCGGTTTAGGGTAGCGGCACGGTGGATAGTCGTACTCAGAGTAGCCTTAAAATAGAATTCTATTTAGTGTGGCTCCCCACGGATATCCAGCTGCCAATCTATCTTTGAAGGGGTGGGGCAGGTTGTCTTCATACGATTTTGTCTTCGTTCTCTGATATACTGGTACGGTATCATTCATCGTACGGAATACGGAAATCAGAGAAATCAACATGAGTGGCATTCCCGATCGGTTTGTCAACAACGATGTTGTTCCTCACTTTGCCAAGAATGGAACAGCTTTGACCCAGGAAGAACGAGCAGCGATAGCAAAACGCAAGGGGCTGTGTGTCCGATGTGGAATGAAGACGCATGCGGTTTCATTCTTCAAAACGTCTCCCATCACAAACGACCATGTCCATAAGGGAGTGTGTATCAAATGCAACCCAACTTCAGTCCCGGCCAAAGTCTTGCAAGCCTATGAAGACGGCCATATTCCCAAGCCAAAAATACCCACAGCCAATGAAGTAGTGCTCGATTTCTGCGAATATGGTCGCAATGGGTTCGACTTTGGAGAAATATACGGAAAGAACGCCGAGCAGGTAAGGGCTGCAGCTAGCTAGCTAGCTAGCTATATAGTCAGGGTAGGTACCTACCAGTATAGGCACTGCCTTTTTCCTTTTTCTGTCTCACTTCTTGATTTCTCTTGGGATGGTGAAGTTTGACAGTGGGAATTTTGGAGCAGTCTTTGTGTGCCAAGAGAAGATTTCAAAATTAAGGAATGCTTTCAGAAGCACAAAGAAAGCTGTCAAAATCACAAAGCCAAATGCATTGGATACCCAAAAGGGTCCAATTCTGACCTACAATGACGTTGAAAAAAGGTGTCAAGAGATCCACACACTGAGCATCCTTCAGAGACAACCAAAGCACGCCAACATTCTGCTGCTTTATCAGTTCTTTTACGAGCCGACAACCCAAGAGCTCCACATTGTCACTGAACTCCTGGGACAAAACCTGAGAGACTGGGTCGAAGATCAGACTTCTGTCACTGAGAATCAAGGCAAACAAGTCGCCCGAGCAGTCCTCAGTGCAATTCAATTCATTCGCAGCCGAAAAATTGTCCACAGAAGCATTAAGGAAGCGGAATTTTGCTTCAAGGTGAGCCCCCTCTTTGTTAAAATGCACGATGATGATGCATATGCGGAACTGACAACGCTTTTGTCGCAGCGACCCAATGCCATCGACACTCTTACATTGGTGGATTTTGGGCTAGCCAAAGTCTTGGAGGATGGTCAATTTGAGAAAGCTTTTTGCGGCAACACGGGTTATATAGCTCCAGAAATCTACAATCATTATCCTTACCGCTTTGAGGTTGATATGTTTAGTTTCGGTGTCATGATGTACAAACTGTTGTCTGGCCGACGCCCATGGCCAGTTGGGCCGGCTGAGGAAGTTCGCGGTAAGACTGTCAATCTGGAGTACACAATCATTCCTGAGCAATGGAAGGGTGTCTCATTTGACGGATTGGACTTTGTTCGAAAGCTGGTGGCATATCGAGAGGAGAGAATGACTACCCAAGAAGCTTTGGACCATAAGTGGCTAGAACGGCTCGAAGCACCCGAGGATCTGGTTCCTGAAGAGGATGGAAAGCCACCAGTGCTCTACCGTGGCGATTCGAACTTTCATGTGAGCATCAATGCTCGCAATGGCCATTTGTTTGGTGACGTCTACGACAGATCAGTTCTTTGTGTACGTGATACTTTCAATCTTGCTTGTGCGCCCAAGGCATATTTTCAAGCTTCCTTCCTGACACGGGCGTTGCCTTGGCGGGTTTGACAGCTAGACAAGGGCAAATTTGGCACCGTTTTCTCATGCAAACACACGGGCGGGGCAGGGATCTCTTCGAAACAGAGCTTTGCTGTGAAATGCACCAAACCGTGGGACTTTGATCTTACTGGTCCCATCGTCTCGTACGATGATTGCGAACAGCGATGTGAGGAAATCAAATCTCTTGTACTCCTGCGTGAAGAGGCACAGGCAAACCACGTTTTGGAGCTTATTGAGTTCTTTTACGACATAGGAACTTGCGAGCTGGAGATTGTGACAGAGAAATTGGGCTTGAACGTGAGACAGTTGCTCGATCGTCGAGGCGGGTGGTTCGAAGAGCAGCATGCTCGAGCTGCTGCTCTGGTAATGTTGAGAGCCATCCGTTTCATTCATAGTCACAATATAGTACACAGGGACATTGAAGAAGCGAATTTCGTCTTTGGAGTAAGTACGGATCGTGTGATGGAACTGCAAGTAAGGATGCATCAATCTCAAGTGCGCTCGTCTCGTTTTCTACTTTGCGTAGGACTCTCAGGGTAATGATTTTGAAAGCCTTCGACTCGTCGGTTTTGGACAGTCAAAAGTTCTTGGAAAAAGCGACGCGGCAACGGATTACTGTGGGACCCTTGGATACGTTGCACCTGAAATATATACACGCGAGGCGTATAGGATGGGGGTCGACCTTTTCAGCTTCGGGGTCCTTCTTTACAGAATCTTATCTGGCAGGTTGCCTTGGGAGGCATTTGACGAGGATGACTATCGTGTCAAAACTTTGAGTTTGGAATTCAACTTCAACGGAGACACATGGAACAACGTATCTGACAACTGCAAGGGCTTCATCCACGAGCTATTGAAGCTTCAGGACGATAGACTCGATGTAGCCCGGGCATTCCGGCATCGGTGGCTTGCGTCTTCTGCCCTGAAGGCTCCTCCCCAAGTCGAACAGGAGCCGCCTGAACGCTCGAAGCCTCCACTTCCAAAGAACGCTTCCGCAGAAAAGACTGCCGCTAAACCAGTCAACCGCCGTTTCCAGCGCCCTGACCCCCCTGATACACTGACACGAGAAGACAGGGGCACTTCGGTGGAGCTAAACACCAGAATCACGCCCAGCGACCCCTCCATGATAGCCATTGACAATCCCATGCCTCCTGAAACATTGATTGGACAAGACTGGGCCACGTCGGGGGAGCTGAACTCGAAAGACAGTTTCCCGGACTCAAGCATACCCAATGACGATTTAAAGCGCCAGTTCGCAACTGACTCGCAAAAAGCTGCTTTGCGAGGGGCCACATTCGATCGAGATGCATTGCCTTTCGACCTGACACCCGAAATGATGACTGAATGGAAGGAAATGTTTGGTCATCTGAAATCACAGCTCGATCCCAATCGCAACATTTCCCAGTACACACCAATCCCAGACCAATACAACAACAACACACAAGCCAAAGTCTATCATCGCTCCTTTGAAGATTCGTTCTACACTACTGTAACTGTCATGCGAATGCAATCGCAGGGCTTGGGATTGGCGGGCCCTGGCATTGTGAGCGAGATACTACGGGCCCCGGGCAAACTAGGAGCCTCGTTTGGTGGACTGCTTCTACCGCTCGTTGGGGAGATGCTTGCGTTCATGGTGGATAGGAGAAATGACGTTTCCTGCATCAACAAAGCGAGTTGTTTCCTGGGGTGTCTGCCTGCTGGCGACGGAGTATATCTCGATCAATTTGTCACGAAGTTGTCCGCAGAAATGGTGCATCTGCACATGGCACGGCAATCGTGCGCGGCGACAAATAAAAGGATGCTTCAGATGGAATCTGGTGCAATGAAAGTGACGCTGTCCACTGGGCAGCATTCGATGGTTGCCAACCTCAAGGCGATGGTTGCCGGATGGTGGGAGTCTGCCAAGTCGCGGGCACGACATTTTCAGCTGCTAGAGGAATCTGTCACTGACGCCGACGTGGTGGTGGCAATGGCGCATGCTGGGATGGTTGCTCAGGGTCTGGTCGAGCATTCGGAGTCAATTGAATGCATCAGAAATGACCAAACATCGGAGCAGGTTGCCAGTTTCTTGCTCCAAATGATGGGTATCATGAAAGATGATGCTTCTCCCAACACCATGCCAACAGCCCAAGGGACTGGGGAGACGGGCTTCTTCTCGGATGCCCCCAAAACAGATACCAGTACTTCCGCTGCCAACCTCACAACAGCAGGCGCCAACACCGAAGAGTACGTTAAGCCACCTCCTGTGGACCTCCATCAGCTACTTGAAAAGGTGGAAGGATTTGAAGATCTACTCGAAAAGGTGGAGGGGATTGAAGGCAAAGTTGAAAAGCTTGAGAGGCAAGTAGACGTGTCTGATGATCAGAACAGCAACCGAGTGCGTCAAACACTCCAGCAAGCCCAAGTGCTGGATGTTGGCGTAGGCGTGTCCTCGGTCCCATTGGACACGGGGGCCACGACAATGATGGGTTCAGTTGACATGGCTGTGGATGAGCAACGGTTTGGGCTTTTTGGCAGCGACAATGTGAACCATTACACCCAGGCGGATGCTGACAGAGCAAGGATTTCTGAGCTTGAAATGGAAAATGCAAGAAAAGAAAAGAGGATTGCAGCGATGGAAGAGCAACTATCCGCAATGTTTGACGTGATGAACCAAACAAACTTGGATGGCACCAACAAGAAGAAGCTAGGTCTTGCTGCAAAAATGAATGAGAAGGCCAAAGCAACTCAATTGGCGGTGGCAAACGCATTTGTTGGCAAAAAGAAGGCTGGGAAACGGAATGACGGCACAGCAAGCTCGACAAGAATTGATGAGGCCAAGACGAAGGGAAAAGAGCACTTTGAAACCACTAGGACAAATGGAGAGTTTGTCGTCAGCGGCCCGATAAAACAGCCCATCGAATGGCTGGGCGTGGAAGTTGATGACGGCCAATTCCACAATGACAACGAGGAGGACGACGACGAGGACGGCGATGACGCATCCAGCTAGTTTTAGCTCGCAATAATAATGAACGTCTTTTCAACATAGTTTAGCACATTCGTAGTAGCTTCACTTTTTGAGAAGGAAGGCAAGCTGTACGGTAGATAAAAGGCTTGGTTTTATGATTCTCGCGATTGCTGGAGCAGTTAATGCTTTGTGAACCGTACATGTAGTCGCAAACGTGGATACTACGGAAAGATAATGGGAACAATCCGGGGCTGCTTTTTATTTTAAAAGCCTTAATTGGGTGTACTCCATGGTACCTTCAGATACCGGTGCCCCCTCCAGCCAGATAGACTGCCGAGGTAAACGATAACACCCTTCTGATCTGCATGATCACGTGACCATGAGCTCAAACAAATGGACATGCCAGGCTTGTGGATGTTTTACCAATACCATCTCTGATAAGAAATGTTCCATCTGTGGGCGGGATCGACCGGCTGCTGCTGGAGCTACTGCCAATAATAGCGCTGATGCTGGAGCCCAGGTAGACCAACCAACCCAAAACAACGAGGCGCCATTCAAACTGAGATTTCAGGTACACGATGATCTCTCCGGTGATTATTTCACCAACAAGATCTATATTTCTCCCATCGAATGTGCGGGTCTATTTCACCGAGCACCACATGCCAACTATTTCAAGGATCGTGACGCATATCCCTATCGCCCTTCTCATCTTGTCCGCATCAATGGCAATAAGCCATTTGTTGTGAGCAGTGGCTCCAGTGTCAAGCAAAATATGGTGGTTTCCATGAGAAAACTGCAACGTGAAATCGCAAATATTGGTCCTGGAGAAATTGTCACATTGACACCCTACCAACCGTATCCACCCAACCGACTGCGCAAGATTGTCTTTTCCGCCAGGCCTGCTCCGGAAAGCAGTGAAAGACACGTACTAGACACTGACGTGATGGCTCAAGAGCTCCACCGTGTACTCCAAGATCAAGTATGGGCAGTGGGACAGGTTATGCTCTGGAACTTTGGTTTCGCATTTTTTCTCGCATTTGGTGCGTGTGCGAACTCATCTATGCACACCGTCAAGGGCTTTTCCCATTTACCACACATGTGACTGGGCCAGACGTTTTTGCCAGAATAAAGTCATCGGTATTGGATGCACAGGCATCACGCTTGCGAGACCGAGATCGCATCTTGAGAGTGCTGCTCACAGAGTTCAACAGGGAGGAAATTGATGACATTGTTCATCAAATTCGAACACAATCTGCACCTATAGATGGCTTATTGCTATCCTGATGCAAACTGGTCCTGCACCGCATTTCCTTGAGTATACATTGCTTTGATGACATTTGCCTTGGGGGTAACTGGTTCATTTCCTCTTGTCAGGCCCAACAATACACTTCTTCAGAATGATCCTTTCCCAAAGTTGCCGGCCACTTTGAGTTGTCAGAGAGCTTCCTGAATTGTACTTTGACACAGCACCAGCATAGTCAGTCACCCTGTGCACGTAGAATTTTGGCTGGCTAGGTATGTCTTCTTGGCCGGGTGCTGCAGTTGTTCATCTTTGTGTATGGCCGCCCAAGTTCTGCAACTGTGCGGCCGCCCCAAGTTGGAAGACACGTTGCGGTATTAGCCAGCGAGGTTTTAATAGCCAACTGATTACGGCTCAGCTTGGTCTCAAGGAAGAGGATCTTGCCCTCCCATTGAACAATGTATGACATACTTCGATCGCTATTTCTAAGCTAGACTAGGCCTCTTCTCTACTAGCTAGCTAGAGTCTTGTAGATATCAGTTTGGAATTTCGCCCGTGGTTCGTCAATGTAAGGTAGATCATTACGGTCCGTAAATGTTGTCGAAGCACTACGTTGATCTCGCTCTGGGGCTCATCGTCACCGGTTTTAGTCGTCCCGGTAGGCAGATCCTTTTGGATGGACCTATCTGCCAGTGTGCATTCCTAACCAGCAAGAAAGCTCCCAGGAGAGATTACAAAAAAGCAACAACTGAACGTCTAGTAACGGATTCAGACGAGATGTGCTTGAGGACGACCCACGAGCCGAGGCCAGGAGAAATTACAGTACATGCCAAGGCATGTTGAATCCCAGACCGGGTGATCTTCTTTCGTCCTGTCCTGGATGTCTAAGGCCATGGTACAGGTTATTCTATTTTTTCTTCTTCGGCTATTGCTGCTTTACTGCTTTTTGCTTTGCGGTTCTTCCCATTTGCAACTTCTAGCTTTTGCTTTGTGCATGGCCCTTATGGTTGGCCTACGGTTGGGCTTGTTCGGTCTTGGCATCCCTATATAGCTAGCCCGGGATAGCTAGTCATAAAAATCCAAGCAAGTATTCCTGGCCTCCTTCTGCCAGACCTGATCCTTCCCATCTCGAGCGATTGCATTTTCCATCATCATCTTTCTTACTTCCCCAATGTTGTTCTGGGTTGTTGCCACCTCAGGATGATCCTTGCCCAGTGCTGACAGTTGAATGGCAAGAGCATTCTTGTGCTTTGCCAAAGCACTTCATAGTCACCCATATCATAATTACTAGACCAATGTTGTTGTAGGTGGTTGCTACATCAGGATGATTCCTGCTCACTCAATGCAGAGATTCCTCATACTTCCAAAGCACCTTCATAGTCACCCATCTCTTTCAGGACAAGCCCAATGTTGTTGTGGCTGGTTGCTACATCAGGATGATTCTTGCCCAATGCTGACAATCTAATGGAAGAGCTTCCTCATACTTCAACAAAGCACCTTCATAGTCACCCATCTCTTCATACAAGCCCAATGTTGTTGTGGTTTCCCGCCACGTCAGGATGATTCTTACCCAATGCTGACAATCTAATGGCAAGAGCTTCGTTGTGCTTCACCAAAGCACCTTCATAGTCACCCATCTTCATCATTACTAGCCAATGTTGTTGTAGGTACTTGCCGCATAAGGATGATTCTTGCCCATGCTGCAATCGAATGGTAAGAGCTTCCTCATACTTTGACAAAGCACCTTCGAAGTCGCCCATTTCATGCAGAACAACACCAATGTTGTTGTAGCTTTCCTGCCATGTCAGGATGATTTTTGCCCAATGCTGACAGTCTAATGGCAAGAGCTTCCTTCTGCTTTGCCAGAGCACCGTCATAGTCACCCACTCACATTTCCCAATTGTTGTAGGTATGCAATATGGATGATCTTGCCCATGCTGCCAATTGAATGGCGAGAGCTTCCTCATACTTTGATAAAGCACCTTCATCGTCACCCATCGTGTCCAGGATAGCACCAATGTTGTTGTAGCTTCTGCCACTGGTGCTCCTTCCCAATACTGACAACTCAATGGCAAGAGTTCCTCATACTTGCCAAAGCACCTTCATAGTTGCCCATATATCCATGTAAAACCAATGTTGTTGTATGTGGTTGCCACATCAAGATGATTCTTTCCCACTGCTGACAATCTAATGGCAAGAGCTTCTTCAGCTTTGCCAAAGCCCTGTCATAGTCACCCACACGCCATAGTACAAGGCCAATATCGTGGTAGGTGGTTGCTGCTTCTTGATGATTCTCACCTAACACAGTCTCACAAATCGCCAAAGCAGTCTGGTGGAGTTTCATGGCAGCATCGTGTTCTCCATTTTTCAAAAGTATATACCCAATTGGTTACAAAAGCCACATATTCTTCATCATTTGTGTTTTCTCTGGCTCTACCACTGAGTGAGGACACCATGCATCCACCCACGCAACAAGTCATTCACTTCATTGTTGAGCACAGAGTATCCAACATCTGATTCTACTTGGCCAAGAATAGCCGCCTGTCACTTCTACTGATGCTTGGCATTTCAACTTTGGTGTTTCCAAGTGTCTCATAGAGAGCATTGATGCCACCTCCATTGTCAACAACATCCAGCTCTAGAGATTTCTTCTCCTTGGTGGCATGACAATATCCACCTTGCACCCATCTGTGATGTTAGCAGTAAAGATTTCAAAAATACACCAGACACGAGTGACGTACACTGGTGCTGTCCAGGGGGCCATCATTGCCAAATATATGCCCAATTCTCTTGACTCGGTATGCAAAGATGGAAAATAAGTCCACCTTGGTCTTGTTTTCCACAACTCTGTGCTGATTGACACAGAGGCAGCAGATCCAGATGTAGGTTCTTTTTGGATTGAGGTTGTTCTGTAGGAAGAAGTCTGTTAAAGTATCCACAATATCTCCAATCGAATAATTCCATGAATAACTGAGCATTTGAGTTGCCTCTCCGACATGGTCCTCACCTTGCAGAGAGTGGACGTAGGCAGCACCCATTTTCCCATCAATTGGGCAGATTGTGCTGGCACTCTTTCTTCGAATAACACCTGGAGGACCTTGGAGATTTTCAATGTCATATATTTTGGAGTCTCGTGAAAGTGTACTGGTTTTGCACACCTCGTTTCTCAGAAAGATGTGTTCCAAATGATGCACACTTACACCCAGGTGCTGTTTGGAGCTGGTATCATTGCATGCGCTCTCATTGACATTACTCATCTGTTTATAGTGCTTTATTGTTCTTTTTGCGACGGATGGCTTGAGGTGGCTAGCTATAGAAAATCTATCTTGGCATAGATCGAATTCGTTCTCGAGATAGTACGTGTTGAGTCAAAACCACTCTGGAACTCCGAATCCACGTTAAAGCCTACCCAACTGAGCGCCCGTTGCGTTGCTGGTATTCGAAATCGTAGCAGTTGCCGATTTTGCTTTGGTTGACGCTTCTGCTGCAACAGCAGTTGCAAGGTTCGATTGATGATATGGAGTACTCTAGCTAGCTAGAGCCTGGATAGCTATGTATGTTTTCTTGATACGACACCGTCGAGCTGCGGTTTTGATAAGGATGTATGCTGGTACTGCACTCGCCGCGAGTGCAGGATCTTTCGTTGCGGGATTAGCCAGCGAGGCTAACGAGACGACGCCCAAGGTCCCAATTAAGCAAGAACCTCTTGCCCTCCTCTCCAGTTCCAGGAAAGTCCCGCAAAAACTGACTTTGGCGATTGGCGAAGTCCAGACTGCTAGGCAATTGTGCGTCATATTGAAAATTTTGGCGACCTGTTGAAAAGCGCCAGAGCATGGTTCAACACTGTTGAATTTTTGTCAATAAATAGTCAACACTTTTTCAACAAAGAGCCAGCACACTTTTCAACACTGTTGAATCGAAATCAACACTTTTTTCAACACTTGTTGAAAGCGCTGTTGACTTCGATCGGCACAAAACAACCTCCACGATGGCCAAACAGCGGAAGAAAAAGACGACGGCGCAGACACCATGGGCCCAAAGCAAGCAAGGCTAAGAAGCTGTTAAAGGATGATATCATCACTGGGAGAGTCACTGTCGACATGATGCCTGCTGATGTCTTTGTCATGCGACCAGAATTTGCAGAGTATGGCAAAAGTCGATTTGGACCAAATTTGCGCAACCTTCAAAAAGCTATTGCACGAGACTACAACAGAATGTCCAAGGATTGCGAGTACTTTGGCAATGATATGTCTGTGTTGTTGGAGCAACGAAAGGATAACCCTCCTATCAAGAGATCGTGGCACACATCTGAAGCTAAGACGCTCCTTCAAGAAGATATCGACAATGGGGTTCATTTGTCAATTGACCCAGAGACTGGCACGAAAATAGAGCCAAAAGCAATATACCAGTTGAGACCCGAGTATCGAGAGTTCAGTCTTAAAGTGTTTCGCAATCATATCTATCAAGAAGTGAAGAGACGCGAAAAGATGGAGTCGAAGCATTGATTTGGAAAGAAGAAAATGCGAAATCCGGCCGCAGTTGCTCACCCGCATTTGGTAGCTTTAGCTATGCTTGGAGAAGAGAATACCAAAGAAAGTGTAGCTAAAAAGACAGCCACAAGAATCCAGAACAAAAAGAAAGGAAGAGAGAAACAAGCTAGCAATTTGGAGGAGGACTGAAGCTTGATACAATAATTCACTTTATATATTATTTCAAAGTACAGCTATCCACCACACGCTGGAAGAATACGACCAAGCAATTATAAGCAAGCAATCACTCACACACCATCTAAGTCTGATTCAATCTGCTTTACATCATTCTTCAATTCGTTTTCCAACCACTCGACTAACTTGATGGCTTCGTCGTCTTCCCCACTCTTGGTTGTGGCCTCTTGGAAGTCATGGTCGCGACTATTCACTGTTTCAATCGTTGCATTGGTCACGGCAAAGTTTAAATCCTCTGTATTTGCAGATGGGACCTTTTTATTGATACCTTGATCACGCACTGCATCGAGAACTGCTTTCTTCTTGGCGTCTCGCTTTGCACCAGCTGCATCGGCTAACCTTTGGTTTCTTAGTCCGCGTCGCTTCTCTGGATCAAAGGATCGAATCTCTTTTAGAGCTTCAATACGTCTTGTTGGCGTGCTTGTCTTTGGCTTGCTTGGTGAAGGACTTGTTGTAGCTGTAGCTTTAGGTCTCTTTGGTGTTGATGGGAGCGGCGGCAACACTGGCACCAGGTGCACCGGAAGCGCTGGCAATGATGGACGTTCAGGTGCCACCGGAGGCTTGCCAGTGTCAGCAATAGCCTTGGAGGCGCCACTAGATTTCTTCTCTACAGAAGGAACATCACCTTTCTCCTCTTCAGATTCAGAAGCATCTGCTACAAATGAATGTGTCAAAGCAACAGCTGAAGTTAGTAATGATTGAAATTACAAGCTACTGTCTTTAGTCATCCAAGTAGTAGCCTTCAAGAAAACATCACAAACCAGCAAATCACGACCAGCAATAGTAATGATAGATTGATCCGAAACAAATGTCGTCTGAAGCAAGGAAAGAAATTCGAAAAAGTGCAACGAAAGCACAAAGCAGCTGATGAGTTGACAGTTTCAAGAAATATCGATGAAGCATTGTCGGGGCATCTAGAATCTTTCAGTTTGTTGAACAGAAAGATAGTGAATGCCTGCATGCACTGCCAACTCACCAGCCACTTACCATTGATCGCCTCCTGCTTAGAGGTCCTCCTCCATACTGCCGCCGTTTTGAGAACCACTTTCACTGTCTTGTTTCTTCGGTTTGGTGGCGGTGGTAGCTCCACTGCTTCCACTGTCATCCGAATCATCGCTGCTACTATCACCATCAGGATCTGGCTCACCTTCTTGATTGACTTTCATTCCAGCAAAGAGATCCTTCAAAGACTGCCCCTTCTTCTTGGCCTTCTTCTTGCGCTTAAGCTCACTCTCTGCATCTTCGTCAATCACTCGGAATTCGAACACACCAGGACAATACGTTTGCGGCATATCTTCTTCGTCGGCTCCCTCTCCAACCTTTGTTTTCTTGACCGTAAAGATTCGAAGACTGATAGTGATCTTCTGGTCAGCGACTGGGTCTTCCCCGCTATCAAGCTTGGTGGAAATGATCATGCTATTGGGAAACACGAAAAGCACGTTCTTGAAACGGCGTGGCTCCAATCCATGCTCTGGATTCTCAGACTTGAGGATCGCATTGGCCACAGTAGCATGCTTGTCACGGGTACGATCACATGGTTTGTCCTCTCTCTTGAACATCTTTTTGTGGTGTTCAAGCATGAAGTTGGGAGCCCAAGGAACTGTCAGCATGAAACCAGCTCCGTATGCAACTGTTTTGCCTTTCAGGGTATGCGCATCCGAGAAATCCATAATAGCATTGACGCGAATCAGCACCTTGTCAATCAACTCCGAGCCATCAGGAGACCTGCACTCTGGGACATGCTGGACCCAGAACAGT
This sequence comes from Seminavis robusta, assembly GCA_903772945.1. Lineage (NCBI taxonomy): Eukaryota > Bacillariophyta > Bacillariophyceae > Naviculales > Naviculaceae > Seminavis > Seminavis robusta. The sequence continues at coordinate 23,042 of CAICTM010000411.1, read as the reverse complement.
GGACCACCATTCTTTTCTGGAAAATCAAAGTCGACTTCGATTGATTCATCAGCAAACGACTTGGCCTCTTCAATGTTTTCGAACTGACAAAATCGCTTGGCCTTGCTGGTGACCGAAGGGGAGCCAAATTTGGATGCCGCAGAAGACTTCTTTGATGATGATGACGGCATCTTCTTCTGGATGATGGGTTTTGTTTTGGGTGTAGTGTTAGCAGCAGCAGGTTCAACCTTCTTTTTGACCGGTCTTTTCTTGACAGGACCTCCGAACGTGGGTGAAGTCAATTCCGAGATAGTAGATGCTTCGTCGGGCTGGACTTCGTCGTCGTCTTCCTCCTTGTCTTCTTCTGCCTTGTCTTCAACTGTGTCTTCGACTGTGTCTTTTTGTTGCTTCCCTTCTGCCTTCTTCTTGGTCTCGTCTTCTTCTCCCACAAGCACAATTTTGCCTGCCTTGGAATACAGGTCCCAGTACTGCTTTGGCTTGGTCTTCTTCAGCTCCTTCAGATAGTTGAATCGATTGCGATACGCTGTCTGAATAGGATCTCCAACTTCGTAGGTTTCAGGATAGGTTTTCAGAAGGTCTTTAAACTGGCAGCCCGGATGCTTCTCGATATCTAGCAGAATCTGATGTTGTTGCACCTTGGTCAAAGCTTTGCCGGCCGACTTTGGCTTCTTGGTCGCCGCAACTACTTTGGGAGGATCTTCCTCTGGCAAATTGTGTTTCTTTGATCGAGTAATAGATGGCATGGTTGAAGAGTGGAGGAGTCTAGAAGGCAACAACAACAAGTCGGAATGGCGCTTCAAATCCAATGCTTCGAGTTTTCCTGAAACTGTTTCATCACTTTGAATGCAAAAAGTGGCGGCCAGGGAAAAAATCTTGTTCTTTCCCGCACTGCTAACTTAATACATGAAGACATTCATTGCGGCCATGCTTGACTAAAGAGTTACGCAACACGTTGTTCATATAGACGGAGGCAAGTTCTGGAGTGATGCCGAGCTCCAACGCTGGGCGGCCCGTTCCCACCTCGATTTTGCATGACTGAAAAACGAAATTTTCCACGCTGGCAATCGAGGATAGAGGAGGCTGATCGGCACTTTTCGTTTGAAGATAATACCAACCAGCAAGATGGCAGCGGAAAGCTTCAGTGCAAACCAGTTTCTTGCCTTTGGAATGGACATCCTTGGTGTGGAACGATGGGAGTTTCTGAAAGAAAGTTCTGTCATCGATCGCTTTACCAACGCATTTGGAGCCAAACCTATTACTTGTGCACAAATGTGGGCAGATTTCATTGCCATGAGCGAAGTGGACAAGAAGAGCAAACCCAAACACCTATTTATCACCCTCCGGTTCCTTTACAAAAACGACACTGAGCTTGACTTGATGTCTTTCTTCAAGATCGGAAGTGACAACACTATCCGCAAGTGGTGCTGGTGTTACGTGAAGAAAATTCAGAAACTGCTCAAAGGGAAGATGCTCACTTGGGAGGAGTCCGATGATGGTATGATCTTTTTCATGACAGTTGATGGAACACATTGCCCAATCGAGGAGCCAAGACCTTTCTCTAAAATTTGGTCAAGTCATAAGTTTGGAGGAGATGCTGGCTTGAACTATGAAGTTGGATTGAGCATCAACAAAGCAAAGCTAATTTGGCTTCACGGTCCAACACCACCTGGTCTACACAACGATCTTGAAGTGTCTAGAGAAGAGCTACTTCCAAAACTCCGAGCCTACAATGAGACAAATACAAAAGAGCTACGAATCCTTGCTGATGGGATCTATGAGGCTGAGGAAGAAATGGATCTTATCAGCACGAAGAATGAGTTTGATCCTCATGATATCGAAGAGTTCAAAGATCGAGCCCTTTCCCGACAAGAAAAGTTCAACCTGTTTCTAAAGAAATGGGATGTTCTTTCTACACTCTTTCGTCATGATCAGGGTGACTTCTTGGTCGCCCACAGGTCTTGCTTTGAAGCTATTACCGCCATTTGCTGCTATCAACTTGACAATGGAAGCTACAGTTTGTTTGACCCCTACCCCGACCCCAGCTAGCTGAAATGACAACAACAATACACAAAAGGCAGCAACAGAGGTCAACCGGAGAGTGTGGTATCGTCAGCTATCGCCATGGCCACGGGCACGACGGCAACGTTCAAAGTGTTGAATTTGTGTTGAATTTGTTGTGTTGATGTGGGTGTTGAAAACGGGGACTATACAATTCAACAGTATAATCAATAGTGTTGAAAAGGAATCAACCTTAAATCCAACACTTTTTCAACACTTATTCAACACTTTTTCAATACCGTTGAAACGAAATCAACAATTAGCGAATCATTTTCAACAGTAATGCTTTCAAGCGAATCTGGTCACAAAGGGCTTAATTACTGCCACGTCATGGTCGCCAAAGTCAGTTTTTGCGGGACTTTCCAGGTACTAGTAGTGGTACCTGGTACCAGCGGTACCACAAGGCCCCACAAACCTCCGGTATCCGTGGAGCCAAGAAGTCGCACTGCTTGAACGTGAAGCGCAACATGGAGAGGAAGAAGGAGCGCAAGCGTACTTTGGCCCAAAAGCAAAAGTGCCAGCCAGCTGCAACGGCATCGTAAGAGGTTCCCACAAGAAAAACGCAAAGCTACATGCGACGAGATTGACAGACATCAGGTCCAGAGAAGAAGCACAAGGCCGAAGCAAACAGAAAGCAGGAATCAAGTCTCGAGCTACGCGAGCAAGAGGAAACCATCCATTTTACCTGGAGATGCACAAAAGTACTTTGAGAAGCATCCCAATGCAAGCCATTGTTCGTTCACGCGTTTTCTAGAGATTACTGTTGAACTCCACTGCGAACTTTCCAATTGAAAGGAGACTGAATCGGGAGCGAAAAGCGCTCTCTCATTGCCACTGGCAACACGTTGCAACTCTTCAAATAATACTCACGGTGCTGTGTGTATTATTTAGGATACGCTGCAACAAAGGACCGTAGTTCGCAGTTCTCGTAGTCTTGCCTTATAGCGGCTTCAAAAGATCCATCGTCATCACCATGATAAGCAACCACAGGTGTTTCGGTTGCCGGCTTTGGATTGCGTGTGTCCAATGTCTGTGGCATGATCCAGAGCACCCCTCCCGGTTGCCCCCAGCTCAAAAAGGCCCGCAAAAATGCCGAATGAGTACAGACTATCATTTCCCGCTCCGGTCGCAGTTTGGCCCATTGAAAGAAATCTCGCGCTCGATCCGCCACCACGTGCAACTCGGCACTCTCTTTCGGCTTGTCCAATAATTGTTGTGACCGTCTCACATAGCTCTCCCATATTTCATCATGATCCTGTTCGATTTCCCCAAAATCCACTCGATCGCGAAAGTGCTTTTCCAATTCGGAAATGGGTCGTCGACGATCACATGCGTAGTTGACGGTTTCCCGTATGGATTCATGAGCCACAAAGAGGACTTTTTCGTTATCGTCAGTCAGTGTGGGAAAGGAGAGCATTGCTGTTTGGAGACATCGTGTCAGTGGGGACGTCACCACCAGTTCGGTGTTCTTCAGGAGTTGTCCCAGTGCGCTGGAGGGTGATGCGTCTTGCAGCTTTTGCGCCAGTCGTTGGCACTGTTCCTTGCCCTTTTCGGTGAGACGTGCATCCAGGTTGACCATGTCACTGTATTCTTTATTGACATTGTGAGTACCTTCGGCATGCCGGACGATGTGTATCCGTTTCAGCGTAGAATAGTCGTCAGTGGCCTTGAGATCCGGCAGATTTGTGGAGTACGGGTACAGATGTACGGGTTGGTAATTGGGGGTATCAGCCCCAGAAGATTCCGTGCGAGTTGTTGTTGTTATTGGGGACGGTGATGATGACACCATGGCAACTTGAGGAGAAAAACTGGTAGAGGGACTAGCAGCAACGCGACGAAACAGAGAGGAAGCGGTAGCAAGAAAGACGGCGAGTATCGGCACAGTACCAGCGGCAGCGGGTACTCGTAGTTTCATTATAATGTCATCAAAGGAGGGAGTGTTGTGAAGTGTGCTGTCTCGAGAGCGGAAGAGAAACAAAAATCCAACAAGCAAGCTTGTTTTTAGGGGCTCTGATGACGTAAGTGTTCACGCTTTCTGATTGACGTCAGTGACAGCAACCATGACCGAGCCATGGCCAACTTCATCCACTGTTCCCAGCAGGCTTTCGGATGAACAAAGGCAACCCTTCCCATTCTATTAATTAAAGAACCTTCAAGGCCTCAAGCCCTCAAGCATGGACTTGTCTACCTCCAAAAGCGATCCTTTTGACCCATTTCTCAATGGCAAAACAAGAAAGAAGTAGATCCATATTTGCGATACGGTATCATGCGATCCGCCAGAGCTTTCCTTCTTGTACTGGGATTTTCGTCTGTTGCTGGTATTGTCGGTACCGGCACATGTACTACTACACAAGAGCAAGAATCGACGGAACCATTGCCAGTCCTCAAACAATACAATTCTCGCAGACGAAGAGAAGCTGTACAAGCCTCGTTGCATGCTGCTCAGCGAGGCAGTGGTACTGTCGTCAAGAGTCATTTCATACAAGACGAAGAAACGTTGCTCCAATTGGCCGATCCCCAACTGTGGACCAAATGCGTCGACCACCAAAGTGAGGTAGGGTTACGGTTCCTACCAGCCGGTGAGAAACCCAAGAATGTGTGGGAAGAAATTGCCCTTTTAATCTGGCAGGATCATCCCGTTGTGACCACCAAAAACCCTGACAATACTCCAAGCTTTGCCGGTTTTGAATATTGGTGCAATATTATCACGCCAGGAGACTCGCTGGACTGGCATGTCGACAAGGACGAGGCCCTCGGTATGGAATCCAATACCATGGTCAATCCCATTTTTGGAGCCGTGTACTATGGATTTCCTCATCGATTCACGGGTGGATATCTGGAACTCTTGCCCGTGGATCCACAACAATCACCCAGTGCCGAAGAGTATTATTGGAAAGATGGAGCACAGACCAACCAAGACAACGGGTTCGTGGCCAGTTTCGAACGAATCGAGGCTCAGTACAATCGCCTGGTACTGTTCAATGTCAGCAAATGGCATCGAGTCTCAGCTGTTACCAGAGGAGCACGCTTCACCTTTGCCGTCAATCTGTGGAAGGAAAAACCAAGAAAGCTCCACATCAATACTGTAGATCCAAAACAGCAGCAAGCGTAAAAAATACTCCACCAAAACCAAAAGAATACCACCAAGGTATCGGGGCGACAACCGTGTTTGTGAGCATTTCTGCTGGCAAAAACTGAATCTACTCAGAGAGAGCGGAGCAGCTCCACCACTTGGACACTATTGTGGACAACCAGCTACATGTACTTGACTCTTGTTACCATTGGCTCGTAGTGCTACTGTACCAGATGAAAAATCGAATGTCGCATCCTAGCTACATGTACAAACTGTACCGGTAGGTACTAAAGCTGGTATAGGCAGATGGATGCTGCTGTGGTTCACTCACACTGCGGTATGCACAGGAGATTCTTTGGATCTAACTAGGTAACTCCAAGAAAACCATTGCCATGATGATGGCCATGACCTCCTCGGGTGCCTTGTCCTTGAAAAGAAAGGTCCATTTCTTACTCCAGAGGTGACAGTCCTAAATCAACCCTACCCTTACTGAAAAGAAACCCCAAAAGAGTCGTTGGTTTTGGTTCGGAACGCGCGGCACAAAAGCCACACATCTCCATGAAAAAATGAGGGCGACATTTAAACGTGCATCGTGCACTGATGACGTATAGAAGGCTTAACAGACTAATAACGGTCAATTACCGTCTTCACAAGACGTCGACAATGGCAAGGGACACAAACGGTGAACGTCGCAACAAGTCAAGCTCAAACAATGCTGCTTGGAAGCCAAGACGCCGCCCCAGTGGCCACGGTACATGTACGAGTAGTCTAGCTAGACAAAGCGATCACACCACACTACGTACCTTCAGTGACGATGCAGATGATGTTGATCATGCTATACGTGATCAAAGCCTTCGAGCATCCACTGTCGCAGAATGGTGTCCAATGATGATACCAACCAAGGATACTGGCAGTCACCCTCATAAAGAGCTGCAAGTCATTGCTTTCCTTTCTTGTGCGATACACCCTCTATTTTTGTGCGATGCACCCTCTATTGTGCAATACACCTTCTTTTTTTTGTGCGATGCACCCTCTATTGTGCGATGCACCGATCATTCTGTTTGGCTCCAGTCGGAGCATCCCTCGTGCCTACATGTACATGGATTTCAAATAATGGTAGTTCTTTATTGTGGGCTCAATTGATGGTACAACAAGCCTAGTACCTGGTATATCATTTTCAGATGATCAACATCAGATCGAGAGTTGCGTTATCGGTCATCGGTCATCGGTCGTGCTGTTTTGCCTTTTTGTCATTCTGATTACAATCACACTCACGGAAAAAAAGCAACTTCACGCATTCTCTCGGGCAAGGCAACAGCAACTCTCGTACTGTATCGTTTTCATCATCAACCATGACTCCCAAGAAAAGCAAGCATGCAATGCAGAACGCGGTCTGCCAAGAAGAAGCTAGAGAAGCTTGACGAAGAAGATCTTGGCGAGACCAAGGAAGGCGTGCAGAAGAGCAACGCTGGCGAGGACGTTCTCGGAAAGGAAGACGTTCGTGAAATCCTCCTTGACGAAGAATGTACATGTAAAACAGAAGAAACGATACTAATTTTATCCATTGAATGTCGCACCAGTTGCTAGCTACCGGTAGCCGGGGCCTGTATTGTCGTTTCAACAGTTCTCGCTGAGATACCGGTCTCGTCACCTCCAATTGCAGTTGTAGTGTTCAGGCTGCAGTGGCGAGCTCCAGGTTTCGGTACATGATGTAGTCGGTGGCCTGATTATTTGTCAACGAGCAACGAGAACTTGGTCTCAGCAGTGGTTACCGGTACTTTAGAACCAAGGCTTCGTTTATAGGAGGTTTGTATTGAAATTCAACAACATCCGCAGTACGTGTGAAAAAGAAACTCTGTTCTACGATGAAAATGGTGGCGCAAGGAACAATAGGCTCCTCTGTTTTGGTTTGGAGTTACGATGTACAGAGCCTCGCCCTGTAGCAGTTGATCACACCCCTTCCGTGTGTGTTGTCGTGTAGCTTCCTCCGGTTGATTGTTGCCTATCTTTCAATGACTCGTCGACGATCGGATCTGTTCAGTTTGGTGATAGGGCTGGACTTAAAACAGTCTCCTCCATAGCGTGCAACCAGCACCATGGTGGCGGTACAGTTCGTCAAGCCCCAGCCCATGCTTCGACATCAAGGACAAGGACCAGCTAGACAAAACCATTGAAACCCTCAAGCGGGTTATTTGCTATGTCTACGGCGTGGATGTGGACATCGATGGCAGGTACGAAGCCCTCTGCATTCCCGGAACCAACCGTGTCGTGTTCTATTTGGCATCAAGCAAAGGTCCAAGGCGATCCCTTGTGTGACCCGCATCAAGTACGTGTTGGTAAAATACCTTCCAGACAAAGCGCCCGTTGGCAGAGACGGGGTCGTTTGGAAAAAACACGCCGACGACGAAATGGCTCGCATTGTCAGGGAGGCGACTGCTGCGGGTATCTCCGTGTCCAAGACGGACTGCAAGGATGCCTTCATATTGGTAGAACCCAAACCTCAAATCATGCAACAAGTCGACAATGTCGCCGACGCCCCTCCAGTGCGCGCAGTTGGACAAGCTGTTGCTAGCGTCCCCAGTGGAAACATAGTCCATGACGTCGTTGTTGTCGAAGACGACTCGGATTCAGGTTCCAACTGCAACAGCGACAACAACAAGCCACAAGACGCACCTGCCACTCTAGCCCCAGGGGTGGTCACATCTTGTGAGTATGGTACCGGTACCGGTAGTGGCACCTCTCCTGTTTCACTCTGCCACTTCCCACCCTCTCACACTCCTTTTTTTGATGCCGACCCCTTCCACAAACAGCAACTCCCTTCAGTGAAGAGTCCAACGCAAAAATCGAAAAGGCGAAAGCTGCCTTGGAGGATGCAACTGCAAAGGTGTCCAAGGCGGAGGGAAAGCGGTCTCAAGCTGCCTCTTCTCTGGACTCTCTTGTCGCCGCCGCGAAGAACCGTCGCAGAGAAATCTTGGATGGAAAAATCCGGCAAAACCGCGATCAGCAGGAAAGTCTCCGGCAACAAGAGGAAAGTCTCCAGCAACAGCGGGAAACTCTCCAGCACCAGCGGGAAACTCTCCAGCAAGATCTGATCAAGCTTCAGGAAAAGCTTACTGTTATGGCGGCGTAGTGCTTGTGAGTCCACGTTTCTTTGCCGTGCATTCGTGCATTTGTTTTGTTTTTCACCCCACCTCAATGCTCTCTCGCTACATTTTTGCTCCTGCAGCGACAATGGGCAACCTCCCCACGAAGAAGGACATGTAAGGCATCAATGCCTCCCCTTTTTGCAAGTCGGATCCTGAGGATGGGACGGTTTGGTAGCTAGCCGAGCCACGCCTGAATCAGAGAGGGGAATTGCAGGGAGAAACGCATGGTGCTTTATAAAGATTATGCTTTAGCTATAGTATGAAATATCCTGATATGCTTGCTTACCACAGCTACCTCTACTAGCCGTGAATATCATCGAACGTGCAAGAGCTGGGTGGAAAGATAGGAAATGAAAAAGCCACTTGTTCGGTCAATGCACATCTCAAGTACTGTCCGAATCGCTGTGCGAGCTGTCGCGACGCATGTTGTTCCTCTCGTCAGAGGCCCCAGAAGAGCCACTTTCTACACTCTCGTCAAAGCTCAGGTGAAGACCAATCTGTTTGATGTCCGTAAGACACAAGCTGTCCTTTCGAACCACCATCGAAAACAACTTGCTATCTGGCTCGTCCTCGTTCTTCTTGGGTGAGTTTGCCTTGGTGTCATTCTTGCGGCTTCCTTCCGCTGACGCCTTTGTTGAGTCAAGAACACTCTCACCCCAGAAATCACCGTACATGTCATCACTCTCTTGCTCCGCCTTGATTTCGACATGCGCCTGATGAATCACGTGATTGTGATGGCCACCGCACACCACAGACGAGATAGCATTTAAAAGGCGCTTGAGAGCGATCAAGGTATTCTCCAGCTCATTGACGAAACGTTTGGTCTGGCGGTGCTTGCTGGAGATGGCAAATTGCACTCCGTGGTCCTTGATGATGTATCCAATACCAAATCCATCTGACAAGCAAACCATGAAAGAAAATGACTTCAGTGAGTGCTAGGTTTGCAAAGAACCGAACAAGCAGATCATACAGTAAGTATGAAACGTACCTTGCACAACAGGACCAAAGCCAAACAAGCGCAACGATGGATTGCCACAATTGGACGTAGAGAGCACAGTATGATTCAATGTCTTCCAAGCGCCCGACTTGAAGAGGGCCGGCAATGGCACGCTGTTGCGCTCCGCGATGCACTTCAAAGCAAACAAATGACGGTCCACGCCCTTGCCATTGGCACATTCGCGGACCAAGCGAGAGTGTTCCTTGGTAGCCACGCGAAGGGCTTCCAGTTTCTCAACCTTGGTTGACTTGGGGTTGCACCAAACTTCGCAAAGCTTCTTGGCTTGCGGAGTGGCCCCTCTCATAGCCTCAGTTCGCCCATGATAGAATGCTTTGGTCAAGACTGGCTCATAGGAACAAACAAACTTTCCGTAGAGGCTGTAGTAGGCCATCATCATGCTCATCTGTACAAAGGAGTCCGGACTGAGGCTGTTCTTGACGATCAGAGACTTGCCATATCCCTGAAACTCTAGAATTTCCATGTCAGAAGCAATAATCTGATCACCCAGGTTGGTCTCGGCGTGGCGAATGAGCTCCTTAACCTTGGGTGGCAAGTGAAACTCTAGCTTCTTTGGGAAGACATCTAGAGTCTTTTCCTTCTCGTCTGCTTCTCCGGGCGGAGCGTGTTTGCTCGCTTCCGTCATGGAGGTGGACGCTCGGTTGATGGGGGCATTCATGTTGTCTGGGATCCATCCCTTTCCATAGATCAGTGCCGTGATGCTTTGGGCAAACTGGACCACGTTTTCCGCAAAGATATCACTGACATAACGCAAGGCCGTGTGTCCATCAATCGCGGAGTGTTCAAAGTTGACGCCTGAAAGCAACAGCAACAACAACAATAGGTTAGAGTAATGTGGCATGGCAGCGATCGACGGCAGTGGGGTAGCCCCAACGTACCTGCTTTTCCGTTGGCCATCACGATGAGCTGGAGCTTGTCATACCATCGATTGCAACATGTACCAACCTGAACGAACTTGTTGGTGGCGCGGTCCATTACCAGTTTGTGACTCCCATGCAGCATGTTCGATGCGGCATCGTTAATGTCCTGGGGCGCACGATCGTCCAACACCAATACAAAGAGAGCACTATCAATGACGCGAAGAGCCTGTGCATTTTGCTTATTGTCACCGTCCAGGATCATCTTGCGAGCGGCGGCCCATTCATTCCGTGGTAGACTGGTCAGGACTCCCAGAGCTTCGTCACACGAGTTGATGGGAATCTTAGTGCCATCCTTTCCGTCCACGACAAAGTTACCAGTACTGCCAGCGCCATCGGCCTCGTTTTCACTTGCCCTTACCAGGTCTGCGTGCTTTTGAATGGCTTCCAAGATATCCTTGATATCATGCTGGTCCACGGCGACACTGAAATCAGAAGGCCAGAGTGCCTGAAAGTAGTAAATGTGGTTTCGGATCAACACTACCACATGGGTCGAGTCTGGATAGTGATCAACGTAGTCCTTGACTCCTGGGCCGCCGGGTATACGAGTTGTTCCAAACAATACCTTGAACTGATCCATGCACAAGGGCCGTCCCTTGAAGGTATCTGGTGGTAGGGTTTCTCGCTTGAGCATGGACGCCATTTTGAGCGAGGCAAAGCAGAGACTGGCCGCTCGTTGAAGTTGATTATTGGCAATCTTTCGATCGGGTCCCTTCTCAAGGATGAAGAAGGGATTCAAGTTGAGGACCACGGAAGAGTCGGGAGCCAAGTACGAATCATTCCAAAACTCTTCCACGTAAGAACCAAAGGCGCCGGTCCTTGCTCCTTCTTGATCATAGTCAATGAGCATTTGCTGGAGTTTGGGACCATCTGTCTTGCGAAAATCTTCCACCATTTTGAGGGTTTCTGCGTGTTCCTCTTTGGTCTGTACGGCTTGGATCATTTTGGGGAATTTATCCAATGTTTCGTCTAGCGTGGGAATGGGTAGACGAGGGAGGGTACTTTGGGCACCATAGGTATCGCTGGGCACGCGAAGAAAGCTTGGTCGTCGATCTTCATAGCCGTGCTTGCTGCCACCTCTGAGATTGTCCTTTCCATTGATGGCTTTGGAGCCGTCGGTTGGGCCGTTGATTTGGGTGGTGGCCATGGCGGTACCGTATGTGCTTCGATTCAGGTCAAATTGCTTGCTTCTTTTGCTGCCAGATTATTATGAGCGTTGACCAAGGCAATGCGGAGGCTCATCAACGATCAGCGAGCAACTGCAACAACAGCTAGCTAACCAAGGGTTCTCCGCTTTTACAGCAGAAGTTTGGGATGTCGAAAGCTTTGCAAATGCAATTCGGATTTCGATATCTTTTGTGAGGGACTTTTGGTCAGAGTATCCAAGCTGCTTCGGATTGACTTGGTGCCAGAATAGAAACAGCTAGGTGCTGGTGATTGTTATTGTAGAGGTCCGATTCAAGGTTCCCAAAGGGTAGAAAGGCAGGTTCCCACTACACTGTGCAGCATGGCTTCTTATCGATGTTGTCGGAAGGCTTTCTGCGAATTGTGCACCGCAGAATTTTGCATCCGCGAATGAGCCATCACGAATGGAGTTGTATCAAGCAAGCACTCGCTCGTTGCCTCAAAAGGCGTCTGTAAACTCCGGCAGTAGCTACAGTATCTAGCTAGCTCCAGGTGGCTGTATTGCACATCAGCACGAAGACCAACTCGGGCAGTCAAAGCGAATCCCAATAAAGAAGCTGGTGCAACATCAATGTTGGCCATATCCTGCTACTACTAGCTAGCTATGTCATAGATTCTTTTTACACGACATGTATCTATCCAGGGGGCGGTATCCATGTACCGTACCTTTCGTTGTTTGCGGGAAGAGGAGCACTTTCATCCGGAGACCCGCCTTTGAGAAGTGGAGAGAACGAATCCATCGGAGTATGCCGGGTGGATACCTTATTAGCTACAAGAGGAGCTAGACGAAGTTGGTTTCCAAAGCCTTCCAATGGCGACCTTGAGACATCTTTGGTGGCTACCTGGCTCCTGAATATCTTCGGCCAGAAAGGAAGAGCTACGATATGCAAGGACACCGGGAACAATCCTGCAGAAGATACGACAGCAGATAGAAGTTAACTAGCCAACTCTATTGGTCGCGGGATCACCTGGATCTACAGTAGTCAGCACTATACCCCAAGCCAGCGACTGGGATGCTGCATCATCTAGCTCGGCCACCAATGATGGTATCATATGCACCCTTGTTTCTGGTCTAATTTGCCTAGCAAGCTAAAGAATACATCAGGGCATGTAACCGAGGTGGAGCATGAGGATGAGTGCACGGTTTTGCTTGATCGCCTTCCTTGAAGGACCAAAAGGCCGTCCTTCGTCGTGTTATCAGCTCGCTGGCTTTTAAACTTGCAGTGTTTGAGCATTCCCACAGGACTGCGAGCGAAAGAAGAAGCAAACGCGACGATGATGCCGAAAGCGTTTGTCATCATTTCACAACCGGAGCCACATTGGGAATCTTTGGTCCCACCCACAGTCACATCTAGAGCTAGAAATTTATTTCTTTTGATGGTGAATAGAACCATTCCAAGTCTTTAGCTGCTACTAACAAGAGAACGGAAAATGGACCACAGCCACTCCCAGTACGACGGCTCTGCCGAAAGTAGTACCTACGAGGCCACGATGGCGAGGAAATCGACGTTTCGTCTGCCAGATCCAATTCATTGGTCTCCCGAAATGGCATTCCGTGATCAACCCTACAGACACTTGCACCATCAAAAGGGTCTCATGGGAATAGTCCGAGTTCGTTTGTTGGAGGCGGCTGACCTGGAACGGTCGTATTGGTCCGCCTTGGCCTTGGGACCTGTCAAACATCTGGGCTTGTCGACCGCTCATGGTCCCATCAGTTCCTTTTGTACATTTACCATGGAAGCGGAATCACACAACCAAGAAAACGAAGGTTTGACGGCACAGAATAACGAAGATGCCAAAATGCCAGCCAAACCTTCAGCGAATGCCAAAATGATGGAAAAGACGCTTTCTCAGCCTGTGGTAGCCAGTCCGGTGATTCCGCAAGACAACAATCCAGTCTGGAGTGACTTTCATTTTGAAATGCCATTGCGAAAAGGTTCCTTTCGTGAAGATGGGATGCGCATCATGCTGTCCGTTCGAGTCGATGAAGATGCTCATGTGGCGGAAAAACTCATTCCCGGAATTCCCAAAGGAGACGATCGCTTGATTGGAAGAGGCAAGGTGGATATCACGTCCCTGTGTCTGGGAGAAACTATGTTTGGAGAAACACAAGTGGGTGTCTTGGATGCATGGGTTCCCGTCTACTACACGGTGGATGATCAGGAAGAATTGGAAGGACAGCAACAACAACATCATCAACAACAGCATCATCACTTGCACAATCAATTTGCTCTAGCGCCACCAGCGGCTGCGGCTGCTACCGCCTCCAAACCGTCCAAAGAGGATCCACTCAAAAACCCAACACCGTCCAAAAAGACACCCACCAGAAAACAAGTTGGAAAGGTCCGTCTGCTGATTACGTATCGACCCAATGGAATGGAACCCCAGCACAATGATGTAGTCGCATTGGAATCATATGCCAGACGCCCACCGAAACGATCCACTTGCTACCCCATATTACCACCCCTCATGCCCATGATTGTTCGAGAAGTCAAAGATCCGTATCTGTTGGTCGAGTACTCCTTGCCCGTGGCAAACATCACATCCAGTCGTCAGGGTGGCGACAACAATCACAACCAGCACATGGGAGAAGAGTTACGTCGCGACAACAAAGCATGCATGCGAATCCACCGAAACTCCGTCTTTGTCATTGAACGCAAGAACTTTGTCGATGCGACCGTGGGATTGGCGCTCATGCCCGCCGATGCCATTATGAGCACTCCCCTGGGACAAACCGGTGCCCAAGTCCTGGGACCCATTTTGAATGCGGGACGCGAACTTCTCATGCCCGCCACACTGTCCTTCAAACTCGCATTCATGGCTCTACGGACTACGACCATGGTATCTTTATCGGGAGTGCAGGCGGCGGGTGGTGCCATCATCCATCAAGCGGCATCGCCCTGGGCCAATCAGAGCGAGGAATCTCAGTACGAACAAGAACGAAACCGTGCCAGAGCAAAACTGGCGCACTTATAGATAGTAATGATAGAATGAATGAATACAGCAGGATGCTTCATGGCAACCAGTAGCAAGCTAGGATGTACACTGTAGAGAACCTAGCTAGTGCAAGCTAGCCCATTCGAGTCGAGAGATTGCGTCGCGATGATGAAGGTTGCCGTCACAACGAGTTGAATCGGGCGGATGGGTGGAATGGCTGAAATGGTAGCCCGAGATGGTGTAACCATAACCCTTCACATACATACATTGGATCAACGATCCGCTCCCAACAACGAAACGAACACAGAAAGGTGCTCGTATTGATGCCTCGATTCTGCCTGGTACCGGTACCAGGTACGGTAGCTTCCGATACGAGGCGACTGGCTAGGTTCGTTCTTTCACCACGAACTACACGAAGCATCTCTAAAACCTTCCGTTACCAAAATAAAGTGCTAGCCACCGACAGAAACTAACAAGCGTACAACGCAACGCAGATGGGGCCACATCGCTCCTCCCACAATATGCACGGTACGTTTGAGCCCCGAACATCCAACAAAAACAATTTCCCAGTTTACATAGCGAACAAATTCTATAAACAAGGCTTTTGAATCCTGACGCTGCCATGCAATTCACTTCCTCTCTCTCGCTGGTTCCTTTTTCTTTCTGAGTTGTCGTCGTGGTTCATTTCCTGTTCTGTGATGATTCCATTATTTTCTCCTCCTCTTGATGAAATGAATCACGATAATATGAATTGTTCTTTCTTTTTTAAGAAATGACACAGCAGCTGTTGGTTTTCTTGGCTTGTTTG
The DNA here is from genome assembly GCA_903772945.1 of Seminavis robusta. Classification (NCBI taxonomy): domain Eukaryota; phylum Bacillariophyta; class Bacillariophyceae; order Naviculales; family Naviculaceae; genus Seminavis; species Seminavis robusta. The sequence continues at coordinate 7,903 of CAICTM010000411.1, read as the reverse complement.
TAGAACATTTTGGATTGCGCGGACAAATCATTACTGCGTTCCACAAGGTTGTCTAGTTTCACTCCCCTCTCCAAGACACTATCAATGGTCTTGTGTAGAATTTGTGTCGTCTCGTCCAGATCCTTTTGGATTTTGGTCACCTTGTCGGCTTCGGCGGGATCCTGGTACTTTTGCAAATATTCGTCCAATTTTGGAAAGGTGATGGATTCCGGTTGGGTCACAGTCTTCCATTTGTCGTCACCGCCTACATGAGCCACAAAGTCTTCTAGCATTTGTCCAATCAAGACAAACGCCACACGAGCGGGGTACTCTAAATCGGTCGTCACGGTACCACCCAGTCCATCCGACCTCACGTAACAGTGCACCACATAACCCTCGTGTGTAATCGACTGGCGTTGGCCTGGTTCTGTCCGCTTTGTGAAGGTTTTCGTCAAGAACATTAGCATTTCCTTGACGCTCTATTTATTGTATCGTTGCGTTTCGTTGGGGTGGTTGTTGTTGTCGAGTAATCAATCAATAATACGACAAAAAATCGATAAGAGGGGCAATGAGACAACACAGCATTCAGTCAAGAAAAACACTCGAACACTCCATCCATCCTCAACGGGTAACAAAGACTGCCCTCGGTGTCATGCCATTCCATCAACAGTAATAATTAAAGGGGTCTTCCACAACTTACCTGACGCTGGAAAAATCCAAATGACGAGAGGTCAGTGGCGACACTCATAGGGATGGGTTCATTGAGCTCCTGCCCTGTTCTAACGATGGCTAATCCTACAACCTTCATGGTCAATATTGATGTTCGGTCCTCTATTTGTTTCTTGTTTGGCTTTTGCTGTTTTTAGCTTTTGCACCAAGGCACCGTACCGCACCGAGGATGGCAGCCTCCGAGGAAGTCGTGGGCTTTCCCACAATGACGGGACTGCTTCTCCACACGGTTCAGGTTTCCACGCGGGGAGTACAGTACGTGGGGGCATGTCTGAAAGATGGTAATACACATGAAGCCACGTGGGGTATATTGATATTCGCCATTAATATATTATTTGTAGAAGCCAGTCAGGCTCTCGCAGATCACACGTAAACTCCATTATATAGGATCCGTGGTAAAGCATACTCAGCGAATTCATACACGCTGATTCGCATTCGAGCTCTCGCAGATATTAGAAGTTTTCTAGAGCTCGCTGGGAATGAATCCAATCGCAGAATAAAAGGATTGGATTCGATCGATTCAACCACAAGCGCAGATTACAGAACACACCACCACCACAACACCACCAATGCTGATGGTTATGTCGTTGTTCCTCGAAAGCTGCTTTCTTCTTCCTGTCCTACCTAGTCATGATGGTCATTGTCCTCTTCACTGTCACTTCCACGTTCTTTTCGACCAGCTTCGAAGATGGCTTCAAGCTCCAACTGTCGCTCACGGGCAGCCGAATCAACAGAAACAGACGACATGGAAGGGGACGCATTTGGCAGGTGGATCATGCTGCTGTCATCCTTGCTGCTGTCATCACTGGACTCCTTGGACGCTCGAGTCAACTGACTTGGCTGTTCACAGAAGAGAGTCTTCGTCTTTGCTTCGAAAGTCTTGCCACTCTTGCGAGGAATGGGAGGCAGATTGTCAATGTCATCATCCTGAGGGAAGATTCCAAATGGAACCACTGGATCCTTTTTAGTTCCCCTCCCACTGCATGTGGACGCAACAGAGTCAGGAGTACGACGCTTGGAGGAAGACGAGGATGCTTCAGGGGTGCCTCGTTTCTTAGGAGTCATGCTCTTCTTTTTCTTGTCTAGAGGGCGACGACCAGGGGTCTTGCGACCAGGGGTCTTGCTACCACGAGCAGGGGCCTTGCCACCACCATCGTCATCTTTGTCTTGGCCAGTGCCACTGCTACGAGGAATGCGCCACCACTCATGTGGCTTGGGAGGACGCTGCCACCACTCAAAACAGAAGACTGTTTTCATGGGAGAAGACAAGAAACTGGGATCACAGGTAACAACCTTACCTCCAACTGGCTGGGAAGCAACACGATAAGTCTCATCTTCAATGTCATCGTTTGTAAGAGAAGGCAAGTCAACACACAACAATCCATTCCACTGATTGGCTTTGTCAAAGGCCTCCTTGCGCAAGTGCAGTTGAGTCAGACTCCAGCCCATGGCCTGACAAATGAGACCATACTCATATCGATACTGTCCCAAGGCTAACAAGAAGACGCGAACCTTCTGAATAGTCACAAGGGAATACTTCGCAGGAATACCACCAAGGAAGTACTCCTCGCCAACAGGAGGAAGGGGATAACCGTCTTTCTGACCTTTGTAAATGAAATAGGTCTCAAGATCAGCCTTCTGGTCAAACGTCCAGGCAATCGTTCGATTCCGATTCAAACGCTGGCCATCATCAAGCACGGTGTACAGCTCCATGACCATTCCAGGTGGTTCGATCTTTCGACCGTCACCAAAGTCACCATTGGCAAGACACATCAATGCAACAGACACCTCATCCTCCAAGCGAAGGAGCTCTTTTTCTTCCTTGCACAAGGGGAACTCGTCGCGCTCTTCTTCTTCCTTGTCATCGGTGGAAGGCCCAAGTTCCTTGATATCAGTTTGAATGGCATCTCGAACGGAGGGTCCAGCAGGTGGACCAGATCCACGAGGAGACATTGCGGGACTGGTCAACACCTCGTCCTCGCTAACAGAAGTGTCAATCTTCGTCAAAAGAGTATGCAGAGTCAAGGGGCGTATGTTGGGAGGGTAACGAGCCGGGATCTTACGCTGAACACCACCACTGTTGGATCGACGATTGCTGGAAGCAGAAGCAGAGCCAGTGGTTGTTGAACTTGAACTGGACGATGAGGCATAACGTGACTGGTTCATCTGGTACTTTTTCTGATGCTCTTTCATCTTGTCTTCCATGCGGCCAGCCGTACTCATACGGGCCAAAGGACGCTGGCTGGTCTTCTTCTTGACATACGGATTCTTCTTGGAAGGTGGTTTCTTGCCAGGTGGTTTGTCCGACATGGTAGCTGGAACTGCAACAATCTAAGGCAATGGAGCAACAGATAGCAATAATGGACCGTTCTGGAATGAGGCAAGCTCGAAAAATGAAATAAAGGGTGCTGCCAACAATCAACCTATTGGACGCAATCGTGTTGTCGGCTGCATGGCTTTCAGTTAGGCAACACAAATGTCGTTCCGGGAAAGAGTAAAAGGCTCTACAGACTCGAAGGTCATTATTAAGGCAAGCCCGTTCACCGCAAGGAATACGCGAAAGAAGGCACAGAAAAAGATTGTACCGACTACTGGACAACAGTCAACCATTCCTGATATCGACGACTGTTCTGCCTGGTGGGGTACCTCTACAGAACACAAAAGTACGTTCCTACAGGAGTCTGCGCAAACAAACTCAACAGCTCACAATTTGGTCATGGATCAACACTTTCCTTTCTTGCTAACAGGCGCCTGGGTGATATCAGCATCCTCTCCTGCCATGGTAGACATCCTGACATGATGCTGCTTCTTGCGCAAGACTCTATAATCTGATGGATTTTGGTAGAAATCAACAATCTCATCCAGACAAAGCTGCCTCTCTTTGGCGAATGATGGAGCCGAATCAGTTGACAGGATGCGTCTTCGATCATCAGATAAGGACAAACCAAGGTACTCGACCACTGACATAGTCTGTTCTCTGTTCAAAGTTTCGAAGAATGCCACATCACTCTCCAGCATCTTCTGCGTTTGTCGGTAGACTCGTCCATTATGGAGAAGGCCGCCTTCATACATACCCATGCGATGACCCCGTGCCTGAGCCTTATATCCTCTTTTCCTTGTGTTGCACATCACCTTCCTTCTTTCTTCAAGTGAAACTGTGAGCAGACCAAATTTGTTGCGAAGGTATGCTGCTGCTGGGCAGTTAAACCCGAGTCGCTTTACACAATCTTCACAATCTCCAACCACTGAGCCATCCAAACGTCTGGTTAGCATGCACGTTGTCCTTGTTACTGACACCATCTTCCTTGCTGTATCTGCGCCTGTCCAGAACTCCGAATAAAGATCCAAAAAAGACTCATCTTCTCCATGCAGGGAGGATCTGATAAGAGATAATCGACCAGAGGAAAGGGGAACTCCAATCATGTATCCAATGTTGAAGATCCATGATGGCTGTTGGCCATTTCGCGAACTGATAGTGTGAAAGTCATTTGGGCCAATGAAACTTGATACAACAAGCGCGATAGTTGAGCAGCTTTTGGGTATCTGGATGGTGCAATCGTCATGTCGATTTTCGGCATCTCGTGAAAGAAGACTTGGGAGAGTGTCCACCAGGAAACGTGGATGTGACACATTCGATTCCACAGGAGCATTCGCTCCCTTGATGCTGTGGAGGTTGTTGCTCTCATTACTGCAGTTGTGTACTTGCACTCCAATTTGCATGGTACAGTTGTAGTTGATATTCCAGTACGGGCTGGAACAGTAGGACTTGAAAAACAGCAATGCAGCTTCGGTTTCACCCAAGTCTTCAATCCAATGTCGGATGATCAGCTCTGTTACTCTCGCTCTCTGCAGGTACGACTTCGAGTGATGAATCAGAGTGATGTGCTTGTAAAAGAGGGCCCTCTGCCCATTAATTTTGTCCTTCACCAGGTGCCGTTTCTTCACCCTTTGTACGAAGCCATCGTTCTTGGCAAAGTGCTGCGTCACATGGAACCAACAAAGGGTAACAGCCTTGTGACTGTCGGGGCTCCTAACAGTTCGCCACCATGCATGCCAATCGATTGGCGATTGGGGGGCTTTTGTTGAACTGGGTATCGCTCCAAGTTCCAATGATCCAGTGTAAGTTGGTACCGCTTCAGTCGGATCCCTTGACATCACCGTACTTTTAACTCCATCAGGTTCCAAATGCGTCTTCAACTCAATGGATTCTGTTCTTTCCACCGTTTCCTTAAGCAGATTGAGATGCTTTCTTCCGGGGTCACATATATCTGGGTACCTGTTGAATTGCTTGTGGGCCTTGATGAAAACGTCCGCATGATCTGAAGTTCCCCAATCGAGTTCGAATGGAATCCCAAACAACTTGTTACACAGGTCTCGAAGTACGTACAGCATGAGACAGTACGGATAATATCTCTCACTGCCAACATGCAAGTAGCAGATGGGTCTCAAGGACGATGTTACGTTGGATTGAGATGATCTTTCTTTGACCGACAATGCTCCCATTACAATAAGTGTACTCATATCAACACATGTGCCACCGGTACCGTCTGAGCAAATCTGTCTTGTAAGTTTCTTTCGTTGTGCTAGACGCATCAACATGTAAAGGCTCGTGGGGGAGAATGCCATGTATGACTGTTCCATCATCCTGGAGAATTCTTGCTGCTTCTTTTCTGTGGAGAGATTGAGCGTTCCTTTGAACCTTTCGAAGACTGGTCCGTACGTAAGATCTACAATATACATGTCGTCTGCTTCTGCTTGTAGCTCACTTGCCAGTTCGTCTGCCGATTGGAAGGAGCTTCTCTGTTTGTAGCTCGTGGGAACACATAACTGCCACTTGGCCAGCACTTTGATCAGTGAATCGTTCGTGATCAATCGGTGGTCTTCCCCCAGCACTGTCTTGAGGTAAGACATCTTTCGGTGATTGAGGTGGTTTCGCACCATGCACTTGAGCCTTTCTTTGAATTCTCCATGGATCCAGAAGGCGTGGTTTGCCAAGATTTCGGTGTCTGCATTGTCATTTCTTCTTGCATTCTCCACTGATGTCGTGATTGCTCTTGTTACTTCCTCTCCTTTTATTTTCATTATGCCCCTGTTTCTATTTGCTTCTTCGAACTGGATGTATTGATTGATGACATTCCTGATGCATGGTGGGAATCCATGTTGGTCGCAGGGGAGCTGTGGTGATGGATTCCTTGGATGGTTGTGTTCGTAAGAACATGACTTGGTGTAAATTCTGTATTGCTTGTTTTGGAGTATTGAATCTAACTTGATCTGTGCCCTCCACTTGCATTTGACTTGAGCCCCTCCTATTGTTGGCGTGGCTCTGCAATGGAATTTCCACACTCCAGGTCGGGTGCCATCTGCCATTATACACTGTGCTTCTTGAAAATATCCTCCGAATCTTTCCAGGAGGTGTTGTCGTGCTTGGTCTATTGTGGCGCATGGTTTACATGACCCATCCAACTGGAACATGGTGTAATTGGTTTTCATCTTCTTTGCAGCTGGTTCCCTTTGCGTACGGTTCTGTATCATTCGATTGGAGCTCTCTGTGGGGCTGTTTTGGTGACTGTTCCTTGCATTTACTGGATTTGGTCGTTGATACCCACCGTACCCATACTGTGGATGCCAGTAGTACGGAGGGTATGCATTGCCACTATTTCCTCCGTTGTTCATTGCCTTGTTTGCTGGGCATTTGTATTACACTAACACTTTTGTTGCTTTGTTCGTTTACATTTCTATTTTACTCTACGTTCTACTTGGAGTTGCCATTTCACGAATTTTCGAAATGATGTTGGAACGTTCCAAAGAATTTTTGTGGAAGTATCCCCTTGCTCTGCTTCCAATGCCCATCCGACGAGTATACTTACTTGAATATGTTGAGTAATCATTACCTTCTTTTCGAATTAGCCTTCACGGAGCCTCTCCGTGTCATTTGCTTCGTGGCAGCCCATTCTATTATCTCCATCGCAGTTGCCACTGCTATCTCCATCACATCCACCATCTTTGACTACTACTGGTTCGTCTTGTTCCCTCTCTTCTTCTGTTCATCCTGCGCTTTTGTCTCACCATTGTGTATCTCTGTTCTTGCAGGTGCTATTCGACTGCTTCTTGGTGTCTTGAGTTGGTTCCGTTCGTCGTCATGGTGATGGTTGGTGTTGTGGTTGTCGATCGAACTGTAAGTCTCCAGTCCCTTTTACTTGACGGGATTCTTTTCTTCATTTGATTCTTTCGACTAACTCCCGTGTTGTTGTGTAACCGTGACTCCTTCTGCGTGATTTGCTCTCACGCCTGACTCACCCTCTCTTTGCGTTGCACATGGCTGGAGGGCTCGTATGTGGATGGCCACCACATACAAAGGCCCAGTACGTGGAAGGTGGCTCTAGTAACAGTTGGGGTGACATTCTGGTTTTTAAGGTATTCATCATGTAGATATAATATAACCGGTGTGCTTTGGCTCCAAGTCAGGGACCAAGCCAGGGAGCTTGATAGAGCACCGGCAGCTTGTACTTATGCTGCCAGCATAGCCTGTCTATGCATGCTCCACCCCCCCTTAAATACATAGTCCCGGCATTCCCCAACATCACCGAAAAGAACAGGATCTCTCAGCAGAGATGTTCCACACTGTTCCTTCCCAGGCAGTTGAGTGCTGCCGAAGAGCCTTCTGGCAAACTTTCCTTTGCTAGTGCCATGCAGTGCCATGCAGTGTTGTGGCTGTGGGAAGTTATCCCATTCTTTCAGCAAACATTTTGAATGCACAATAAAAGTCATCCCAACCCCACCGAATGGCTCCTCTGTAGCTGCAGAAGATCTCCAAAGGCTGTTTGGTGTTATCCCAAAACAGACTGAACATGTTTGTGCAACCATCACAACAAAGCAGCCATGCCGGAAGTGGTTGACTTGACAGAAGAGTCCGTGAGGGTCAGCTTTGAAGTCCCAGGCAAGCCATTGCCTGAGAAGAGGATGAGGTTGGGCAAGTATGGTCTGTACCATCCTGGAAGTAAAGAGAAGCAATCATTCAGGCAAGCAGTGAAAGATCTTGTTCCAGCTACAGCCAGTGGAGTGGTGTTCCCTACTGGCGTGCCGGTAACTGTGGAGGTGCACTTCTGGATGAGGAGACCCAATACTGACTTCAAAGGCAGTAGGAGATTGATGGGCATTCTCAAGAATTCAGTTCCTTTTGTGAGACCCATCATTC
>CAICTM010000410.1:0-69083 GCA_903772945.1 Seminavis robusta | reverse complement strand
TGACACTTTCTAAAACAGCTTGCCCTCCTTAAAAATCAAGGTCAACCTGGCGTATAACACAGCTGTGCCTTGGGCTTGTACAGTACCGGTACCAGCTCAGGTACCTCACCAAGCACCAAGCGGGGCTTCTCCTTTCTCCCTTCTCCCTTGCACCTCGGCAATCTTCTGTATTCCTAGGAATTTAATGAATTTCCCTAAAATGTCTTACTAGCTTATTAGTGAAACTGGTGTTAAATCAGCTTGTATTTCAAACCGTAACCAGCAGTGATGGTTTAAAGTAAGCTGCAGAATTTCAATTCACTCAAGCCATACAAATTACTAGTGTATGCTTTAACCCACCAAAAGCTCTTCAAGAAGGCCTCATAATTGCAGAATCAGCTTTTGTACTCTTTACCCCTATTCAAAAGAGCCAAAGTAAATTGCACGAGCCACCCCCCAGACCCCCTTGATGATAAAATCGTGAGGTGACCTCACGAATAGTAATAATAAAAATAATAATAAGCCAGACGTACCGTTGGGAAAAAGCGATTGTCGGTGGTAGGTACCAGTACTAGTACGGGAACCGATTGTTGGTGGTAAATCGCACCGTACCGGTACGGTAGACTCTAGGTACCATACCGGTACGGTACGGCCATGGGTCTGGGATGCTGCCAATGAACAATACCAGACCAGGTACTGGTAGTAGTAGGTACCAGTTCACACAGTGAGTGTGTATACGGTAGGCACCAACTAGAAGTGCCCAGTTAGAACACTTCTCTGGAACACTTCTCCTGAACACTTCTCCCGAACACTCTCAGTATTCTAGAGTATTACTTCTGAATTATCAGTGGACAGTCTTTCAGGATTTTTGCAGACAATTTTTCGTTGAGGATTATTGTGCCCACTGTCCTGTACCGCACCTTACCATACCGCACCGTGTTAAAAGCTTCAGAGATCCTGCATTCAAGGAATGCCATACGGTATGGATACGGCTGCTTCTCTCTGTGTTACCACCAGAAAGCGGTACCAGGCACCGTTGGTCCCAACAGCAAACTGACCAAAGGCAAGCTCGAGCCGCGGGAGCCAAGGAAAAAAGGTCTGGCCGTCGTCAACAAAGAGACAAGTGGGGATCGTCGTGATATTGTGAGCTACTGCTCCTCCACCCACGTGGATGTCAAAATTTTCGGTACTTAGCACTTTGGTAGTTAAGTATGGCGCGCACGTCGCAGAAAGGGATTGTTCCCGCCAACCAACCTTTCGGCATGTTCCAACATTTGCCGTTGTTTCAACCAACCAATCAGTACGCTTCTTGCCACAGCTCCCCACGCCAGTGACAAACTTTGGGAGCGAAATACGGTGGGGAACTTTTACCTCCACACCAGCTCGTGTAACTGTTCCGAGCCAAGTCACATTGTTGAAGTCCCTCATCTCTCTTCGGTTGGTATTGGCGGGGCGTCTCTCTTCTGCTGCCACAAAGACTTCAGCCGTTTATAATCGTACAGGAAGTCGTCGACGTAGGCATTGGAAGAGAGAGATGGGAGCTCCCAACGAAGAGAACTTGAACGCCAGCAACCATGAAGGTGGCCGAGGTTGTTTCACCAAAGGGGCCTCTCGTCAAGGTGTCAAGACGGTGTACTTTATCCGACATGCCGAGTCGGATGAAAATCGTAGAAGAGCGTCCTTGACCAAGTGCTTTGAGCAGATATCAACGGGGGCCATGCCGTCCACGGAAGACCTAAACGCCTCGTTTGAGCTGTTGAATGTCCCCGCACAGGTCAACTCCGATGTGAGCCAAATCGGAGCACGGCAAATAAAACACATGGGGAACCTACTCCAAGGGAACAACTTTTTGGAAAAGGCCAAAATCCAGCTGGTGGTGCACTCGCCTCTGGTCCGAGCCCGGCAGACTTGCGAGGGACTGTTGGGGTGTGTTGCGAAGCCTTTGCAAAAGCCGTCCTGTGTCAAGAGAGTGGAAGAATTGGACTTTTTGGTCGAACGGCAACCCCAAGAAGTCCCTCAAGACGTCATTCTCAAGGATGTCGCTCCCACATCATCATCCTTTACGCGGCGCATTAAGCAGTTTGAACAGTGGCTCGAGAAACAGCCAGAAGACATTGTGGCTGTTGTCGGACATTCTCTGCACTTCAAGACCATGCTTGGGGTCCCATTCAAGTTCAAGAACTGCGAAGTCTGGGTGGCTCAGTTTGATCCCAAACGAAGACAAGTCGGTGAAGAACAGGTGGCTAAAACCAATATTAATTGTAGCAACCGGAGCGCCAACTCTTTGCTACCCACGATGCCACAACTGCCGCCCATGCCACAGTCCATGCAGCAAATGCAAATGAACTTTGTTCAGAGCATGAAACGGCAAACTGTGTCTCCTTGGAGTGGGCTCAAGAGGGTTCATTGCTGCGATATTGGCCGGGAAGGCTAGCTCGGAAGAATTCATAAGATTGGGACAAAACAACATTGCGGCTGGATGGGTTTCTGATCTGGGTGGATGGATGCTGGAAGAATGAACGTTGCTGTTGATGAAGTACTGGTACTTGCTCAAATTGTAGGTGCTTGGGCAGGCCATTTTGCATGTCTGCTACTCTATCACAGATTTAGGAATTTTATAAAACTGCATTATTTTAAACTCGTGGTGGTCAACTTATTGTAGCATGTCTAAGGTATTCGGTTTGAGTGGGGTTGACTTGTCTTGGCTCTCAATAGATCTGATGGGCAACTTACTGTAGCAGTTTACGACGCATGACTTGTCGGCTTTCAGCAGATGTAATAGCAATAATTAAAGCAGCCCAGCCGCCGTTGTGCGCCCAACAGCATCATCAAGCCGTTTCCCTTCATGCTGAACAAATTACAGTACGAATAAGAACGATGAAGCTACTAGTATGCGCCTTCCTGCGATCATCCACGAGCCACGAACTTTCCTGCCATTTAAGCTAGCTTTAGTTGCGGCTTTTATCGGAGCATTCAGCTATATCTAAGACAGAAAATGTCGCAACGAAAAGGTCGCCTCCTTCCAGCCAATTAGTAGTCTGATGGGAGACTAAAACATGTATTGTCGCTTATCCATTACCCCTAATAAAGTATGTAGTCGTCGCTTCCAGTCACCAGCTTCGTAGCTTGTGCAACACTAACGTATGCATTCTGACTGTTAGTACACAAAGAGGAGGCATTCCGGCTGAGCTTAAGTTGACCGACGGCGCTTGGTGTCGGGCGCCTCAAGAGGAGATCCCAAGACGTCGAGCATCGAGAAAGAATCATGGTGGGGCGAGTACCCATAATGACCAGCAGCTGGCGGCGTGATGGGAGGTCCAAAGTAACGAGGATCCAAGTAGGATTGGGTCGCCATCGGAGGTTGAGCCATGGCATAAGGGGAATAATCACCGGGAGGCGGAGGGGGAGGAGGAGCGGCGGCAGACTTGCGCTTGCCCAACTCGGGAGATCCGCTCTTGTGAAGACGAGCCCACACTTTGGCAAAGAATGCCTTTTGGCTTCCAAACTTCATGTTGCTGCGCTCATCGTCATGAGTTTTGCGAAGCCTTTCCAAAGTGTCTCGTACTTCCTGGGGACACTTGCGGCATCGCATCATGTGGTTGTGAAGAACATTCAATGTCTTGGACGTGTCCGACAACGTCTTGATACTGGACGGGAAGAAGCGACCAGATCCGTAACCGCCAAAGCAATGACGGCAGGCCAAACCAGGAAAGCCAGGAGGCAATCCTTTGCGTTTTCCAAGACGATCCGCTTCTGTGAAAACACAAGGTTGCATCTGACTGATCAAGTGGAAGGAAAACTTGGTGGAATAAGGTTCATCATCAGGCATCACTAAGGGTGCAGATTCGGTCAGAGTCTGCTCGGTTCCTGAGATACTTCCATCGCCGGTGTCGTCCTCGTCATCTTCAGGTGGGTCTAACGGAAGGGCGTCCGCGTCACCCTTCAAGTCAGCCACGGCGTTGCTGTTGGACGAAAAGAAGTCATTGGAGTTGCGTCGCTCGACGCTGTAAGAGCCAGTGGAATGCTGCTGGGTGCTTAAGCCTGGTAGTGGTGGCGGGGGAAGCGCCGAGAAACGGATTCCACTGGGAGTATCAACGAGGCCCAGACTCAAGGAGCTCTCGATCCAGTAACGTTTGGATGTCCCACTACGAGCATCGTCGCTCTTTAGCGTTTCGTAGCGACTCATAACGCTTGCAGGGACACAGGAGCAACTATGCAAGTGTCGCTGCAAGAGATTCATTGTAGCGTTGTAGATCGAAGCAATGGTGGTAGGATAATACACAGACCCACGCTCGCGTGGCTTGTTCTTGGCTTCTCCCGAATGACAGTGAGGGCAGCGAATACCAACCTGTCCAACCTGAATGGGCTTCCTCTTCCCCTTGGAAGGCGTTGACACATCACTTTGCGAAGCCGTGAAGACCTCAACACACTGGCGCCTCACAAAGCAATGAAGAGGTGTCAACCAATCTTTGTCGGATGACATGGCCAACGGAATTGGTTCCTTCAGCAAGGTAAAGGGACCCGCTGGCGGACTTTCCAAGCTGGAAGACTCCAAACTAGGACTCACAGGATACCCGGCCGCCAATGGAGGCAACGCCAAACTAGAATCGGATGGGATCGGCACAACTTCGATGGAATCAAAGCTGTGATGCTCAGGGCAGCAAGTGAGCTCATGCTGCATTGCCTCGTCATGCGAAGCGAACGCCTTGGTATGACAAACCTGGCAGACCCACCACTGCTGCTGGCTGGAACTCATGGAGGCAGCACTCTGATGAGCATTAAAGATACTGGTCGACTTTGCATGCTCCTGCATTCCAGCCAGAAGCTGTTGACGCTGGATTTCCAACTCCCTCTGCTTGTGTTCGAGTTCCTTTTGCTGCTGCTGTAAGTGTTTCTGTCGAGCAGCAAGGTTAGCACTTGTGGTGTAGGGTACACCCCTGTCCCAGGTGGTTTCTCGGGCCACAGTGACAGCACCTGGTGGCTCCTGCCTGCCCGATGGAGCCGACATTGCTAGCCTACGCCGAGTTAGGTCCAGAATGGCGGCATCGAGAGCAGCAGCCGTTGGGTCCAAAGGTTCATGACGTCGAGAAGAACCCACCAACTCATATTCCGAGAGACTCGACGAGGGGGATCTGGCAAAAACGTCCCCGTGGTCGAATGGTAAGGAGAAGCTGTTGCCCCTTTCGGCCATACTGCGGCGGCCACTGGGCCCTCCACAACCGCCACCGATCGACACTGATACCCTACGACTGTTGTATCGGTCGACAGAACCCTCTTCGAGAGTCGCGGTAGCAGCTGATGCTTCTGGTGGGGCCGAGTGTTTCTTTTTGGGAGACCCAACGTAATGTCGACGATGAGGCCCTTGACCCGTTTGGGGAGGTCGGTCCTTGTGCTGATGACGCCCAGAGATTGGATGGGATACTTGGCTCATCTTTCGCTTGGTTATGGACAATTTTTTATAGATACTATGTACTCACACCATCGATACTGGTTATTACAAAAGTCTCTGGGGTATCCTTACCAGATCCAACAAAGTGACCCCGATCTTTTGAAAATCTAGCTAGCCAGAGAGAGGTCGAAGGGGCTTTCTGAAGATGCTGGGCTTCTATCGATACAGCACACATTCTTACTCAGACTGGATGGTTGCCCCCCAAGCCCATGTTCAGTAACCTGTTGGGCGTATCTTTGCCAGATAATGCAAGGGGATCTGGCGAGAAATGACCTCAGAGGCCAGCAAGTAAGCTTAGAGTTAAGGTTCTTTCGCACTGCATCGCTTGGTAGCTACTAAGGACTGCGTCAATTCCTACACACGTAGAAACTTAGAGGGATTTGGCTACCAGCATTGGAAATTTTGTTGGTTGATCATCCGTGGATACTAGAGAGAAATGACTCCAATTGATATTCTTTTTGTAACCAGTGAGTTATGAGGCATCCTTTGAGTACAAAGGAACAATAGTAAGACTATCAAAGTCATATGAGCGTTAAGCTTAGCAGTTTTACCCGAGAGGTGCACGGTTTCATGTCCAACACCCTGTGAATACTCAAGGACCTGGCAAAGTCAAAGACGACAAACCCAGCAACGACCAGAAACGCTGCTCGGTGCAATGCTTGCTCAATGTGGGAGTTGGGAGAAAGGTGTCGGTTGAGCCGAAGTCAGAGCGACGAGTCTTCGTCGGTTTGGGACAGCTTGATGTCAAGGCTGGTCGGATGAATAGAGCCCTCCGCAAGACCTTGTGCAAAGTTTTATTCAGGAAGGTGGGAATGAGATAAACAGAGCAAGAGAAGCTCATGCAACCCCTTCACGCATGAAAGTGAGCCTTTGACGTTTTTCAGCGGAAATGGGGGCAGCCAGGCAGCTACCCTCCTCTCCTCCGCCGCCACGCTGCTGGTAGATTAGCGTCACGAGTGGGTGCAGTATGTAGGGTTGCTCTGGACTGGCTGGATACATTGGCTACAGTACCACTACATGTACTCCAAGAGAGGAGGGCTATTTGCCTCTCCGCCCAGCAGCCAGCACACTAATAGATTACACCGTAGCAAACAGGCTGGCTGGCTGGCTAGAATTTCATCAGGCCATGTCTACTGTTGCACTACCGTACCTGACCGTATGGGTCTTGACTATGCTGCCAGACTACATGTTGTAGCGGTGGTGCTGTACTACCAGCATCCTCCTCGATGCCATGTATGCATAAAGGTTTGGGGAGAGATGACTTGATGAGGGTTCCCCCAATCTTCTGCGCACAATTTTGCCTTAGACTTTGCACCTCCGAGCGGGGCGTCAATGAATGGTTACAAAATTCCAACCCCTGTCCGCACTTGCACTCCCAGCAAAGAACAATATAAGCCACCACGATATGATGAGGAAGTGGCACCTACTAGCTACAGTAGTACTTATCAAAAGCCGACAGGTGCCAGTCGCCGCAAAGGAAGCGTGTGAAACTACCTTGGGTTATCTCAAACTTCATTTCCAATTATTAGGCTCACAGAATTTTGTCGCCTCCTCTTCAAGCCATACTTCTCTGCAGTATTAGAGAACCGGTAGGCATCATTTAGAGGTTTCCTCCATTCACAGCATTGTCACTTGGACAGCTCTTCGTCCTACACGCATCTCCAGGTTTTTTCTTATTTTTACTTCGATGTCTTGGAGCAAGGTATCTTAGCCTGCAGCTGCCTCTGGTCACCAGCACCTCGTCAAGCATTGCTTTAAATGTTTAATGATGACTCACGCATCTGGTGAAAGGAGGTTTCTAGCAGGGAGGACACCGCTGGAATTGGTCGTTAGGAAGGCTATGTATGATAGCATCGCAAGGACAGCAAAAGGAAGTTTGCTTAGTTTTGATTTCCCACTTGCCCTACCCAACTTCTCCCATGAGGTTGGCTGCTGGGCTGTGGCTGGTTGGTGGTTTAATGGTGTAATAATAAAGTCAGGAAATCAGAACTAAACAAACTCCGTTTGCATCCTTTCAATGGTAGCATCATACAAAGCCTTCCTAGTAGTACCGGCAGCCTTCCTTGCGAGGGCTGGCCGGGCAGATAGGCCAGGCAGGTAGCTCCCCTTTTCCTCCTGGGAATCCAATTCTTGCTTGCACACGTACTTACAACAATGTAGATTGTAGGGCGATGCTTGAAAAAGGAGCATCTGTGTATGCTTCGAGGGTACGTTCTTTCCAATGGAAAGCGTTGCCGAACAAGAGACCTTCTGTCAAGGCAATGTTGACTGCCATCTACCGAACGGTCTGCAAGCTGTGTACTCTACAATGTACAAGATACTAGTATGATTTGTCTCCCTCCTCATCAATTCAGGACTCTCTGAGACTGGACGAAAAGCAAAAAACTGCATGTGCTGCTGGCTACACATGTAGCTACCAGAGCTACTACGTACGGTACTCTAGCTAGTGTAGGTACCGATACAGATCTATCCAGCTAGCTAGTCTACATGTTACTAGCTACTAGCTAGCTGGAGTGGTACCGGGAGTATTTATCGGTACAGTACCGGTACTAGTACCGATACATGCATGGTACAGTCGGACCGCAGCGTCGCGTTGTTCTGCAGTCTGCTCTCTGTGAATGTTGCAGCATCTCACCCAGCTCTTCGTTAAATCTTTTGGTTTTGGTTGGATCGCTGTAACGGATTGGTGGGATTCGCATGTTTCATTGGCTTCACGCTTTATTTCATTGCCACATTGCCACCTTGCCACCCCTCTCTCACGGTCGAATGAACTCCAAGCCCTAAAGGAGGATCAAGCACCCCGTGAAAGGCATCGAACTTCCGACGTCAATAAAGGACGACAGAAGAAGAGAGGGTACAGCTCGTACCAGTAGGTCGAAAGCGGTTCCCCATGTCCCTCCAAAAGCATCCTTGATTCCTACATCTTCCAAAAAATAGCCATCATTCTGTTGCACCAGCTTTTTGTTTTGAATCCAAGCTACTCCCCACAATTATTTATATTGTAGCAGGTCCGGAGAACAACTGAAATCCGGAGGTTTCCTTTGTCCAAGTCAGTCAGACATCGGAGACCACACCGTACCATGGCGAAACAGGTCATCATCCAGGCCATGGAGGAGGTCGTTGGGGAATATGTGCTCAACATGTCACACGACAATCTAAAGATTGCGGCGATTCGGGGAAAGATCAAGTTGGAGAATGTACAATTAGACGGCGACTTGATTGGTAGCCATATCTTGGGAGCTGTGGGTCTATCTGGGTTTGGAATCCTTTCCTGTTGGGCACGGACGGTAAAGATCATTGTCCCCTGGAAAAATCTGGAAAAGGAGCCGACACGATTTCAAGTGGAGGGGGTTCACCTGGTGTGTGTTCCATTAATGCCATCGACGGCGACCAAAATGTACGGGGCTGGATCACAGCTGGATCCTCGGTGTACTCTTCGGACGCGGGCCAAGAGAAGTGTGCTGGCACGGTTGGAACGAAATTATTTTTCGGGAAGGATCCCAGGGGAGGGACCGCCTTCCAAGAGAATTCGCAGAGCTGTCAAGGAAGTGGAACGAGAGCTGCGAAAGAGCAAGAGCAAAAAGAAAGGTGGTTCTAGCAAGGAACTGGAAGAGGATGACGACTTTATCATTGACTCGCTCGTGACAGATTTGAATGAAATGGATTCCACTTATCAAGGGAGTGAAATGACAGATGACGAAGAAAAAAACTCCAAAGATCATTTTAGCAGTACTTCGGAGCGTCTGCCAGAGTTGCCCAGAGACTGGAAAGTAAAACTACGCGAAAAGGTCCTACGAAATATGGAAGCCAACATGACGGATGTGCATATCAGATGCGAAGTTTCCGAGAGAGGACTGGATTTCTGTCATCCGGATCATCGCAGAAATACTCCCAAAAAGGCACCAGTAGAAACCAATCTGCCGGCGGACCAGCGATCCTTTTCGTTCGGTTTTACTCTGGATAGTTTGGTTCTCAGAACTGCCAACGAGCAATGGGATATGGGAAGCCACGAAAAATTCAGCTCCAAAAACCAAAAGGGCAGCAAGAGATTTTCCAAACAGCAACCAGATCATCTGGGACCCAACGAATATGTCGCACGCAACAACAAAATCGCTTCACTCATCAATCTGAAAATGTACTGGGACGATGAACCCCCCATTCTGCTTTCGGAAACGGATGTGTTGACGGGAAACGTTCAAAAGCTTTCTGCGGAAAAGCTCCAAGCCCGAATCTCGGCTGCCATGGACGCACTCGCCAACCAGCAAGAACCGGGACAAGCAATCAGGACGTCCTTGAATGCACCAATTCCACAATCTCTCGAGCCCAAACGACACCAATATATTTGTGAATCAGTCTCAGCCCAAGTTCGCATCAAAACAAGCGACCGCACATTACCAGGACCCATCTCCTGTTCTGCAGAATTTCTCCCATTCCACTTGGCTCTTCGTGTACGCCCCCATCAATACATCCAATATCAGACACTCAAAAAAGCAATGGTGTCACAGCAACGGTTTGATACCATGCTCCGGCAACGCCCAAAGGTGTCCATACACAACAACCCGCGAGCTTGGTGGGCCTACGCCATTAGTTGTGTCATGAGCAGACCCAACTGGAGACCATGGCAAGATGTCTTACAAATTGTTCGAAATCGCGATCGATACATTGAACTTGTATGCAAAAAGCTTTCTACTGAGGGAGCAGGTTTTCATGGTGGACTCCACGAAAAGGAATCCTTGGAGTTGCTGGCACTGGAAGATTTGCTTCCAATCGAAGCGTTGATGGCATTCCACTTGCTTGCTCTGAGAAGCTTTTATGAGTTACAGAAGAGCACTGATATTATCCCGAAAGAAGTCAGCAGTGGCACCCCAAAAAGTGCCAAATCGAAAAGCAAAGGGTTTGGCCGCTTCTCCTTTTTCGGAAGCAGCAAGTGGAAACGAAAGATGCAGAACTCATACTACGGGAGTTTCAGTGACGATGATTACATGACACAGCCACTGGCGGAGGAATCTTCGACATTGACTACATCGTTGTCGGGGTTTGAGTCGCAAACGCTCGACACGGGCAAGTCCATGTCACTTTTGGAAGCAATGACGCTGAGACTCGGCAACAAAACATGGTACATCGCCTTCAAGCTGGCAGATGCTGCAGCTACGCTGACCTTGCTTCGCGCCACGGGGGACACCCCGATTGTTCAACTGTCTCTTCGAACCAGCGGAATTGCGCGATCTTTTGGCCGAGCCAAAGATTTCTTCTTTGATGTCACGAAATGCGAGGTAGTGGACAAACTGAGTTCCGAACGGTCCAAGCATGGCAGGATGGGAAAACAAGTGCTCATTGTTAGACCAATCGAAGACGAAGTCTTCTCGGACCTTGAAAGCACTGACGCAAGATTGGGTGAGGACGCACAAATCTCCGCCGTGCCATCCTCGACTTTTCGCGACGCATCGATGGTGGGACCTGATCTGTTGGAAGTGGAGAATTTCAAAGATTTGCCCCCTGCTGGGGTTGTCTGTCGTGTAGCCGCTTCCAAGGACATTGGTTCTGTGAAACTGAGCATAGCAGCACATCCTGCGACACTTGTTTGGACGACTCCTTGCGTCGACGCAGTTGCTGAGTTTTTTGCTGCGCCTTCAATGGAAAAGACTGATATCACAAGTAACCTAAGGAATGCCGCAACTCCACTTGCAAGGAAGGCACAGTTGGCACTTCTCTCTCCTGCAACTCTGGCTTTGAATGTGAATATAGCAGCACCCAAAGTGTGGTTGCCGATCACGTCAAAGGGCTTGGCGGGGGCATTGTTTCTGGATGCAGGGCATTTCAAGTTGAACGCTACGAAAGGCGAGGGGCAAACGAATATGAATTGGGATCTCAATGCGGAACACCTACATTGCGCGTTTCTGAGGGGACGAAATCTGTCGCAGTTACAGGAAACTACTCAGTTTCCCCACGCGAGTTTGGAGGCTAACCCGAGCACTTCCATTGTCCGCCCATTTCATGTGAATTGCGTTGCTCGTGACCAAGAAGTGCCCGATGAGGGAATCCCTGAGTTCAACCGATACGGTGGATCAGGTGGGACTCTCGTTAGGACAATTGAAATCAAAATCAGCCCTATTTCTTTGAATCTTGTTGACGCGGAAGGCCTAGCCCGCTCTCTAGGAAAATGGTATGCACAGGGCCTACGGCGAGTTTCCTCCCGGAGAAGAGGAAACAAGAAGCATGGAAGGAAAAGGGGAAAACCTTCGTGTGTGGACACGGAGAAGGGCTCCCTGGCGGCGTCATTCGAAAAAGGGACTTCCATACCCCAAAACCTTTCCATCTCGGTTGAGAAAATCGAGATTGCGCTAGAAGGCCACTCGAAACAAGCCTCGTGCAACTTTTCAGACGATAAAAGCCTTGCCTCTTTGGAGTCGTTGTCTATGATGGATATATCTCCTGCCATTCGCGTCTACGTTGTCGAGGTATTCGGAATTTCAGTACGACGGTCACGAGTGCATGATTCGTCCACCACCAAATTCTTGATGAGGGATGCATCGATAGTTCAATTGAGAGACGCATCCAGCTATGTCCCCATGAAAGCGACAAAACACGAAGCCGATGAGTCTCAATATTGTATATTGCAGGGTTTAAACACTCCTGGTGAACTCCCGAGTGCATGGAAAACTCGGTTTCCCTTTGGCTCGCTCGGTCGCGAGACGTCAGGTTCTGCCTCAGACGAAAATACCAAGCGAAGAGACATCGTTTCCGCATCGATGTTCCATGATGGCAATCTGCACCTTGACGAAGTTGAAATCGACATTGACTCTGTTGTTGTGAGGGTAACTCCGACCACCTTGAAAGATTTCCTGAAGGGCCTTCGAAGGATTATCGAGCTCGTACAGCTAATGACGAAGGAAATGGAGCGAAAGGTACACGAGGAAGGACGGAAAGCAAGACGAAGAGACCGTCCACGTAAGTCAGTCGGTTACAGTTCATTTTCTCAACGACACGAGCGCACACTCTTACATTCTGGTGCTTTTGAACCGTGTAGCTGTTTGTACTCTTGTAGATTCTGAGAGTATGAGCATCCATCATGATTTGTCGGATCGACCACCGTCGCCGACCAACTCTGATGTCTTAACGGAAGCTTCATCTTTAGTCGGGCAAGACGATGCTCCAGCATCAGATTCGAGCATTCTTTTCAAGGTTACGATCCGAGAGAGCACACTTCTCGTAGGACGTCCGACATTGCCTGCCAAGACGTATACGGACAGAAAACCCAGAAGGAAGAAGCACATGCTGCAGGCAACTTCCTTCGCCGTGATTCAAGTTTCGTCGAATGCACTCATCATGTTTCAGTCTGTAGAGAACCCCGATGGGACCGGATCCAAAACATTGCATGCCAGTCTTGACAATTTGTCGGCATCAGTCAACACCGCCTTCGAAAGGATACCACCAACGCAGGCTCCTCCTATGATTGGGCCAACTGGAGCAGAATTCAGGGTCGTTTATGCAACTGAAAACCTTGGTTGTGTTGTCTCACAAGAGATCTCTCTGGACTGTGAATCTCTCAAGTCGTGCCTAACTCCGAATGATATGATGATTCTAATCAGCATTTCCCGGAAAATGCTCGAGCGCTTGCGTTCATTTGACTTTCAGGGGCAGCCAAATTCCGTGCCTGGTCGAACGCCCAAGCCGAAACGCTCTGCCTTGTCGCTGATTCGGTATCAGAAGAGGGGTACCGGAATTGCAACACGCATCAGGGTCGAAATTCACTCCTTTTCCTTTGTTCTTTTGAGAGCTTATCGGTCAAAATATGGCGCAACCGACTTGCTTGACTTCAACATCCGTCGCCTCAAGGGGAAACTTGAGGGATGCATGTCTGCACTTTCTGGCGATTGCAGTGCATCTCTTGCTGTGAACTTCTACAATTCTCAAGTAGGTGACTGGGAATATGCTCTTGAACCTGTGAGCGTTGGTCTTTCCGTGGACCAAATGCCCAATGAAGTGGTACTGAACTTGTCTCCTGCGGGAGCAATACACATGAACCTTACCGGTATTCTTTTGCGAGACTTTGCGGACATGGACTTTGATGTGCTGCGCAGTCGCAAAGATGATGAAAGAAGTGTTGACACGGCGGAGAAGGCATTGACGCCATCGGTGTTGTCTACAGTTGGTCTCCGTCGAGCAACCGAGTCTCATGATGTCAGGATTGAGAATAAAACGGGTCTGGATCTCTTCATCAATCCACCGAAAACCGTAGAACGGCAACAGATGCAGAGCAGCACGGTACGATTCGATGTTCCTGAACCAGGTTTCGTTCCCGACGGTGGCACCATTCTACTAGATTCTGTGATGTCCGTTGAAAGTCCCCGAAAGAAAAGGCGACCGGTCAAGAAACCAACCAAGCTCTCTCTTCGATTGGCTCCAGCAAGTAGCGCTTTGATTGGCAAAAGAGAACCAATCGTGGATCTTTCCATTGAAACTCAGTCGGCTAGCCTTTTTGCACTGCGGCCGGCTTCGACCCCTGAAACGACTCGTAGTATGGGTAGTCGGACGAGCAGCAAAGGAAGATCAAGCCCTGAAACAGTCCAAAGTGATCTGACTCGCAACGATTTCATATCCGATTTTGCTTACTATAATGCAGAGCCAGTGATCGAGTGGTGTTTCCAGCTTCAGAGACTCCGCAGCAGTACTGCCGATGTGTTCAGCCTGCAGAAAGGGAGAGATCTTCTCTCATCAAGCGTTTGGTCACCGGAAGACGAGATGAACGACATTATCAATTTTACGCACTATCTTTCCGCTGAAGCACCGGTTGATCAAAAGGAAAGCGAAGCCAACGACGACTTTCTCCTTCGGGTGTCAAATCCTGAGCTGGAAAGGAAGACGGCAACATCTCGGGCTCCATACAATAGCAACTGGTTGCGACCTTATTTGAAGAATGACTCACCAGAATGGACCGACATGACTTGCATCCTGCGAATGGCTCGAGAACGAGTGATGCTTCCAGATAGCAATTGGATCTGGGTCAACGATTGGAACGCAGATCTCAGTGGAAAATTTGGAGAATCGACTGATGCAGACGGTTGGGAATACGAGCAAGACTTTGAAACCTTCACTCGCAACAGGCGTTTCTACGTTCGTGGCGACTGTTGTCGTCGAAGGCGCTGGACAAGGACGCGAATGGTCAAACCGCCAAGGCTCGATGATCCACAGAGAGTGTTGAAGATTGTGTGGGAAACAAGCCGAGATGAAACTGGAAACTACTCCATCAGGGTTCGTAGTCCGCTTTCATTCCACAACTGCACGTCCATGCCTCTTACATTCTTCGTATACAGCCCTTCATGGGACGAAGACAAAAAGGTTGGAACTGCGGATGCCGGAGAATCCGTCTTTGTACCAGTGACATTGGCATCTGCCGTCTATCTGAGACTGGCAAGAAAACTTGGCACGAAGGAAACAACATCGATTAGTGATTTCGCAAAGAGTGAGCGAGTCATGATTCTACCCACAAGTCCCACATCGACGACGTATGTAAGGACGACGATGAACCTTCAAGATGTTACAAACACAACGTTGCATTTTCTGCTGCACGTCAAGAGCAACAAAGGTATTGTCGATGTTACCATTGAGCCCGTTATGAAAGTTATCAATCTTCTCCCATGCCAGCTCGAATGCCAGCTGGGAGAAGTGCTTAGAGGAGCGTCAGAGAGGGTGGGGGATACACGCCCCGTCATTGGTAGCAGTGGCAAACGACTCGGAAAAGCCGAGACTCTTAGCGTTGCCTCGGGCCAGGAGGGCAAATGCACAGCTGTTGACCCAATGTCGAAACCACACATTTCGTTGAGGGTTCCTGGCTACAGATGGTCCCCGTGGCAACGGATTGTGAATCGGAATCCAAAGTCGCACACATGGAGACCGAGCGAAGACGAAGAGGACTGGCACATCAATTCCAACAAATCTGACGCCGACTACGCCGAAGAATTCAAGAGCATGGTTCGTTTTGAGCGGACGGGAAAAGTGGGCGACCCGCTGATCCTTATCATCAGCGTTGAATGTGGACATTCGCCGACTGTCCGGGTCTACTCGCAATATTGGATTCTGGACAAGACGGGTTTTGGTTGCCGTTTCTGCGAAGGGTTTACGGATTTGTTGGGCTCCGTGCCAGACAACGAAACATCCAGAAGGTCTCATTTGCTCTCGGAAGAGGCCAGAGACCCAGACATCCAGTCGGACATGCAAGTGCAGGGGCATCAATGGTCGATTGGTATGAGTGGAATGTCTTTATATTTTTCACAGCGTGAAAAGTTTGCGTTATCCATCGAGAGCGGAGCTGGTGACGGTAGGTACAACAAGGGCAAACAAAGCATTCGTTCCAAGTGGGTTTCGCCGATGGATGTCAGCAACGTGATTCCCAAGACTGTTTTCAGCGTCGAGGAACTTGGAGGACCTCGACAGTTTGAACTTGCCATCAGTGTCACCGTTTGCCCTGGGCTCTTTGCCAGAACCAAGCTGATCACCCTGTTGCCGAGGTACCAGATAGTCAACCTGTTGCACAGAGAGCTAGTGGTGGCGCAAGCAGGCTGCCTCGGGATGGAAACACTGATACCTTCACAATCATCAGTACCATTTCACTGGGAAAAGAAGACAGGTTCGTCGAAAGTCCACCTCGGTGCTCCCTCTGCTGAGGAACGAGACACTCGAACGTACCACAGATGTTGGACCAATGGGTGCATACAGGTTGACCGCATTGGAATCACCTCGATGCGATTGCCAACAGACAACTCACTTTCGTCGAAGCCAATGGTTGTACAGGCAGAAGTTCGGCTTGCAACAAAGGAGCAATCCTCTGCAGTTGTTGTGGTGATATGGAGCGCCAATGAGAAGTCGAATCCCTTGTATATTCTGCGCAATCGGACAGCCGACACCATCATTTGTCGACAGCCTCTCCAGGATGAGCCAAGTGAGCTGGAAGGTGGGAATGACATTCTGGCCATTGAACCTTGTTCTCAAGGGAGTGGAACAGAGCTGGAAGGAAGCTCCAGCAGGAAGGGACGAGTATTTGAGTGTGCCTCCGAAGTCGGGCCAATGATTCGGTAAGAAAGTAACGAGAGAATTCACTCACAGCTATCACAGCTACCGTGGCTCTTTAATTGAATCCTGGGACTCCAGCTCATCCCTTTTTTGCTTGTAGTTCCTTCCTTGGGCTAGATCGCATCGAAGAGTTCGTTTGGATTCTTGGGGGTGGATCAGTTTCGTGCTTTGGTTTCGACGATCCCGAGAAACCTCACATACTCGAATGGACTTGTGTTTCAAGTGGATCACCGCGATTTGAGGAGAAAGCAAAGAAAGCATTCTTGGAGGTAGATGCAATGGGGTCATTGAGCACACTTTCCATTGGTAACAAAGAGATTTGTTGTCAAATTGGCGCAGGTAAGCACGAATGTTCGTGCTGCGCTAACGTGTTATCACAGGTGCATTCCGCCATACCGGTACTCACCCTCTCCCTGCAAATCCAGAGCATTCCACGAAAGTGATAGAATTTTTTGAACTGTCTCCTCGCATGAGTGGTCTTCCTCCCAACGTGTTGCGAAAGCAAGGGATTGCAACCAGAGCCAAGGCGGGTGTCGTTGGTGGATTCATGGATACATTTGATGAGGAGGACGACGAGGAAGTTTCTTTTAGTTTGAAAGTGGAAGTGCCAGCTGCCACTGTGAGTATCATCGACAACGCAGATCCCGAGAGACACGGGCGTGAAATCCTGCTTGCACAGATGGATCAGATACTCTTCACGTTCTCCCAAAGCCGTGAGGGCTACCACGAATTCGAATGTCTCCTATCATCGTTCCAGGTTGACAATCACGTCAACAAGTCCATTCACCCCGTACTGGTAAGACCAATGCTTCTTCTTTCTGGATGAATCAGGTATGATTCGCGCACGGTCTGCTAACATGACACCAGATTTTTTGCCCGAGGTCAAACGAAAGTGAGCCCTTCCTCCATATGTCCGCCGTGCGGCGACTACAGCAACACAGTACTACGTTGGTATTTCGATATGCGGCGATTCGTATTTTAGAAATACATGCATTCTTGGATAGAAGGTACGTTGAGTCGCTGGGTGACGTGTGACAGATTGTATACGAAGACTCAACCATGATTTCGATCAGAACCGCGGAAAAGATTGCAGAGTTTATTGAACCGCTGAAAATCATGGAGCATGCACACGAAGAGAATGACGAACCCCCGGATTGGGTCTCGAATCTAACCACAACGATGGGGAAGAAGTTTGCCAAGCCCGATCGGAGAGCGCCACGGGGGATCGAAAGGACTATACACACCGCCAATTCGGGCAGAATATATTTTGAACAGTTGCATTTGCATCCTGTCAGGTTGGCATTGACCTTTACTCAGGAGTGGATGGAATGGAATCCGGGATCAGAGAGCATGATGATCTTTCAGTTCATCAGAGGCATGGCTAGTATCGCAGATGCACCCATCACGTTCACGTCTTTTGTCGTGAGCCATGTCTTTGAAGCTCCACAAGCGTTGACCCGCGTCATCGGCACGCATTACTCCTCGCAGCTGACGAAACAGGTATTTGGAATTGTGGGAAGTCTCGCTATTCTTGGTGCACCCGCAGGTAAGTGAAGCAAAAGGTGTACCACCCCTGTCGCGGGAGTCGTCATCAGATCAGGAATGCTCACATATCACTTTTGTCTGCATCTTCCAGATTTCATTTCAAACGTCGGATCAGGAGTCCGAGACTTCTTCTACGAACCTATTCAGGGAGCGGTTCACGGCCCGAAGCAATTCATTGAGGGGTTAGAAGCTGGAACTCAGAGTTTGGCAAGGGGCGTGTTTGTTGGAGTTGTGAGAGGCTCAGCCAACGTGGCGGAAGTGGTAAACGGCAACCTCGCAGCTCTAACAGCTGATGATGACTTCATTGACGAGAGAAAGGCTCACCAACGAATGCTGACTGATGCCATGAGTCGCGGTGTGGCCAAGAGGACATTCGGCGATTCTCTCTACTTGGCCGGGGCAAGCGTTGTACGAGGCCTTAAGTCTGGAGCTATGGGCATCGTAGAACAGCCAACAATTTATGCTTCCAAGCACGGTCCGGTTGGGTTTGTAAAGGGGGTTGGCAAAGCGGTCGTCGGAGCGCTAGTGAAACCCATTGTTGGCATTGGCGATGCCGCTGTTCTTGTGATGAACCACGTGTCGGATGCAACTAGCAACAAAGAAGTCCTCCCCAAGATACCCAAGAGGCTGAGGCGAGCACTTCCAAGTCATTCAGTGGAGAAGAAGAACTGTGTCAGGTTGCTTCCGTACGACGAGCGGGCAGCAAAAGGTACGTGAAGGAAACTAGTTGTGCTATTGTCACCAACTCGCGGGTTGTGGTATCATTCTCAATGCTTCTTCTTGCCGCTTGCTTCAGCACAAAAAATCGTGACGGGTGGCGAAAGCGTCGATGATGTGTACATTGGGCATGTCAACATCCCAAGTCACCTTATTATTGCCAGTGAACAATGCCTCTGGGCAATTGACCGGCGCACGAGAGAGCCATGGTGCGTGAGTTGGGAAGAGATCAGTCATTTCGGCATTTCGGAAGGGAACATGAGGGTTGTTGTGTTCAGCCAAACAGGACTGAAGACATACATCTTTCAAATGGAGGGAGCGGAAGAACTTCACAAATTGCTCTCCATGCAGCAACGAAAGATGGTAAGGCCTCATAATATATACCGGTATGTTGGATGGAGCTGCGAAGGAAATCGTCTCTGACTTCTCTTGGCTTGCTCTTCGTTTCAACTAGGGAAATTCGTCTAGTGATCTGGCTGATTTGAATATTTCACTACTAAATCACCAGCATGAAAGCTTGTCACGTCATCAAATTCCCGGAATCAAGAAGCGTCAGGTCAACCATGTCTTTGGAAGTTGCAACAAGACAAGAAAGCGCCTCAGCAGTACAATCAAGGATGAAATTGACCTCATCGAACAGTGCTTTGCACGAGTGCGAGCAATTGGCAGCGAGTCAAGTTCCTTTCTCAAAACTTTGGACGAAGAGGCCTGGGCGCTCGTGAGCAGCTGGGGTCAGGTCTTCTCGGGGTTGAGCTCCCGACGTTGCATTGCGGCAAGTATTATCAATGGAACAGGAAATTCCATACAGGTGAAAAGTACAAAGCTCGTCGAAGGAGGTTCCCCTTGTTACTCCATACCCACAAAGGAGTTTGATCCAGAACAAGGCGTGCTGAAGGCTGGTGGTGCAATCATTTTCTTTGGTTGGGGGGTTGTCCCAAACCTGCTGCAGGCCGGCAACGTGTTCATGCACATTGAAACAAATGCGTTTATTAGCGACTTGTCTGATCAAAAGAGCCACGCCACATTTGCAGAAGCAATGCCAGGCCACCAAGTTGGTTTCCTCGAGAAGAGCTACGACGACAGTGGTTGGTGGGCCAAGTATTGGCTTTTGGTTCGAAAGAAGTAGCCCAATTTTGTTTTTGTACAAACAGTGTTCTAATAAAGTAAAAGTGTACTATCAAGCCTCCATAGATCCACTAGATCCACTTGCTGTGCTATGGCCGTGAAGGCCCTGCCAAAGCAACGCTCATTGGTTGGATACAACAACAACATTCTCTGCTGGAATCATTGTTGTGTTGCCTCCTTCTGACGAAGACCTAAGTTGTTGGGCTTCTGAAGTGATGTTTTCACCCTCTGCGTTGCCATCAGATTCTTCGCCACCTTCCTGTAGTTGCATATACTGGTAGCTGGGTTCTTCACGCTGTGGCTGTGGCATGTCACGAGAAGCCGTTCTTCGATAGTATCGCTCTCGCCACCTCCTCAGCCTCCGTCTTTGTCGCCTTTTGCGGCAGTAGCAAATCAATGCCAAAAACAACGCTGGAATCGTCGCCAACGCGCTGATGTACCACCACTGCCTGGTTACGTTGACGGTAACTTCCATAGTTCCATCGCCTCCAAGCTGGAAATAGTCATCGTTGGTATGATTTTGACTGTGGGGATGCCTCTGTATGGCCTGAACAATGATACAACCTGCCATGGACACCTGCAGCGGGGGACAAGAGAAATAGGACAGTTCCATAACGTCGTCATCCGAGGGGTTTACAGGCGATGCATGGCTGCACCAAGGTACGAGCCCTTCCAGGTCATAAGTTGTTAGGACGCTATGGTATTTCACATTCAGCGTTGCTCCTTCACTCATGGCTGCGTTGTCGTAGAGCAGGACATACACGTCGTTGGCTGGAGATGTGAACGAAAACTCAATGGGGGCTCTCTCTTGGGTCCAAGAAAAGCGTTCCAAGAGTATTTGTTCAATGTTGAACTCTAGCTCCAAGTCGCTCATCAAGTCATAGGCATCTGCATTCTTTTTCTTGTCTTGAATGCGCGACAATACTTTGTTTCCTTTCAAGACGAGAATGTTGGTTGCTCCTTGCATCTGGTGCACGGATATGTGCATCGTGGATCCCTTGTTCAAATAAAAGTACTGGTACTCAAAAGCATGGGGCAGAAGGACCAACTTTTGGGTGGGAGAATCGAGCGTCACCGGTGGTCCATTGAGGAGAGGACAGTGGGGACTTCCCATGGCGTACACAGCCACTCCGCGAGACACTGTCTGATTGTCGTTGTTCTCGTAGTAGATTGTGTGGTTCTTCTTCCTTCCATCACCTGACGATGATGACGAGGTTGTCTTGGTAGTCACTTGGACAGAGTCAGTAAGGAAACCAGCAGTCGCAACGTGACGGCTTTCTCCCACATTCATGGTCCAGTTCTGGTTAGTGCACTTGGACGACTTGTAGTAGAGAGCCGCAAACGTCAACATCACAAGCACGAAATAGGATAGTCTGAGGCAAACTCCACGTCTTCGAATCCTGATTCGAGAGTTCTCTTGTCGACCACTGTCTTCTTGGTCGGACGTAGGGCGGGAACAGCCACGACAGCAACAGCAGAAGAACGGAAGGAAGCAACAACATGATGGAAGACGGCAACAGCGCGTCGAATCTTCTTCGTCGTCAGCCTCCTCGTACATGGTTCTGTCGACGCTATATTCATCACCAGATTCATGGATGTATGGATCCATGCCTGACGGAGGCGAATCAGAAGCGATGGTTTGTCCTGGTGACCAGGGAATCAGGCTTCGACTCTGTTGCGGTCTGTCGTGGAGGCGGTAGTGGTTGTGTTGTGAGTCCCTACGATGGGAGTCCAGCAAGGGATCATGATAAGCCGCCGTCTCCTGAGCAGGTCTTTCCTGACTCCAAAAGGGCAGCTGTCTACTAGATGCGGAGTCTCGGCGGCTCCTGCTGCTGCGTTTTGGTCTTCGAGGCGGTTGGTGCGTCATGGTCGTCTGTTTTTTTGTGATTGCTGTGTCAGTTTGGGAGGTTGCGTTTAGGCCGGCAGAAATGCTTAAAAACTGATATTCCTTCAAAGCCCAATCTACCTGTCCCAGAATCGCTCGTCAAGAGGGTGACCGACCACTGGCCCAAACCACCAGCACAATGCACATTCACAATTGATTGTCTGCCATTCGGATACCTTTATGTACTATAAAGTGGCACAGGTTTCTCAAGGAACTGATGATCTCTGGCCCAGGACTTGAAGAATGAGCCACATCTTCTCCGTGAAACAGACTGGTGGTTAAGATGATGATATAATACGTACCTTGGTCTGTCGAGTGCACCTGTACCTGGTAACGCCAAAAACATGGCTTGGCATGGTACATGTCCACCAACTGATCTGCATCTGCATCGGCATCGGCATCTATGAATTACCAGACTTGATAGAACTCGCTCACCAGAAGTTTTAATCGTTGGAACTCATTCTATGGCAGAAGAAGGAAACAAGGCAAAACATAATTAAAATTCAGTGTCTCAGGGAACATCTTCGGCAAGGATTTACAAGCCCTCCCGACTCACCCCTTTGAAAATTTGGAAGGAACCCCGACCTGTACGGGTCTTTCTAGGGCGGAAGGGCCTTCGGCCAGGAGAGTTCTCTATCGTATCTCCCAGCACCATACCCAATCCTCCCTGGACGCAGGCTGTACCAATGTGCAGCAAACCGCTGCTGCGTTTGGAGGTTGCTGCACTACCGGTACTGTAGCTTGCTAGCTGCTACCGGTGGCTGGTCAATATACCAGATCAGAGGGTTTGTTCGACTGCAAAAGAAGCGCTGTAAGCCAATCGATCTGAATTGCATCCGGGCGAACGGTACATGTAACTGTACATTACTAGTAGTTAGTAGGCCTAAAGAAAAACATTCCAAAAAGATCCAAAAGATCCAGACAATCTGCCGAACCCACCCAGCTACCGGTAGCCAGATCGCCTTCTCAAATTCGGCATCCCTCCACAACCCAACCTCCCAAAAGACCTTCCCAACTCGAAGAAAGAAGATAGTTGTGACCATGGTGCTCTCTGTTAGCAGACTTGCAGCGGCTCGTATGCCCTTGAAGAACTGCCTGTTTCAGCAGCAAGCTTCGTCTCCCTGGCGAGCAACAGCTGGAATGGCCAGGCAATTCTGCAGCAAAGGCGGCGATAAAACTCCCACTGACCCTGCATTGGAGCGGTTGTTCAAGCACAATCGTGAGTGGGTTGATAAGGTTAACAAGGAAGACCCCAATTTCTTTCCCAAATTGGGATCTGGTCAATCTCCTGAGTTTCTCTACATTGGCTGCTCGGATTCCCGTGTGGAGATCAGTAGTTTGATTGGATTGGAAATGGGAGAACTTTTCGTCCACCGCAACATTGCCAACATGGTTGTCAGCTCTGATCTCAATCTACTGGCTGTGATGACATATGCTGTGGAGCACTTGAAAGTGAAACACATTCTCGTTACCGGTCATTATGACTGTGGTGGTGTTCGCGCTGGAATGGGCAACAAAGATATTGGACCTGTGTTGGATGCGTGGGTGCAGAACATTCGAGATGTCTACCGATTGCATCAGGATGAGCTGGATGCTATTGTGGATGACGAAGCACGCCATCGCCGCCTTGTTGAGTTGAATGTGGCCGAGCAATGTCTGAATGTTTACAAGACTGCAGTCGTCCAAAAGAGGCGATATGAGACACATGCCGATCCTGAGGCTCCGTTTGCTTATCCAAGAGTTCATGGACTGGTGTTTGACCCAGCCACTGGCCTCGTTTCCAAGGTTCCCTCCGATTACCGTCGTACTGTCAAGGTGTTGAGGGGTATGTACGATCTCTTTGATGAAAAAGACTTCAAGGCTCCCAAGGGCTTCCTTCTCAAAAAGAAGTAAACAAAACAGTGGAAGAAAAAACAAAGAGATTGTGGCGGGAACGGTTGCTTCTGACTGTTTGTTTTGGATTTTGTGTGGAGAGTACCGGTACCATAGGATGAAAGAAGTCCTAGTAACACCAAGGCATTTTTGCAGTAATGCCCTTGAACAATCTAACTAGCTAGCTGTGTAGTGATACTCAAGTTTCTAGGTCCCCAGTTTTATTCTACTTCCAGTTTCTACCGGTACTAGTACCTTGGCAGCAATGGATCGAACTCGCTGTCAAATGGTTTAAGTTGCCTCCAGTCGATACTACCGGTACTCCGTTGTTGGTTTTCCTTATCATGTTGCAATGACAAAAAGGGTAAATTCTGTGGTCTCACGTCAAACCGCATGTTGCCTCTTCTATCGTTGCTGAACGTAAATGTAGTTTGATGAAGGTTGATGAGCTGCACTAAAGCACGATCTAGCTACATACGGTAAGGGTTTCTCGATTCCCTACGATGCCTCATTTGTGTTTTGAACAGGTACATGTAGTCTATCAAAAACGGCAGCATCGTGCCATGCAGCTATTTGTGCGATTATTTCATTTCGAGCTCTCTTTCATTGATGAAATTATCATCGTCACCCAAGTCATCTTCTCGCTTAACTCCCAGGTACGGATTGTCGGCCATTGGTCGGAACTGGAAACCAGTCACCACGTAAAACGTCAACGTGACCACTTCAATCACAAAATATCGTATCCAAAGATGCTTGTAGGACAACATAGTCGCAAACAGGTACACAAGTATTCTCGTTGAATAAATGTACGCCACCACCATCATGTAGAACGTTCGAAAGAGCTTCAACTTGGACAAGATTCGTCCCTTTTCACCCATATCCATGTCACCCTCTCTGGGAACAACTCCTTCCGCCGCAGCCTCGTTGTCGTTATTGCCATTGTAGTCGGGGTGATTTGGATCCTCGACAATCACGCTCTTTTCCAACTGATTAACCTGCCAGACAATCGGCACTAGAACGGCACAGCAGCAAATGATATCCACCAAATGCAAGATTGCCTGCCAGCCGTCGAATCGAGCCTCTCCTTCTGTTTCGCGTGCCAAGACTACCAAGGCAATGTTGTTGATTACTTGCAATATGAGAATGGCCAAGATGACCTTCTTTTCATTGCCCGATAAGAAGGGTTTGGCAAAACTCCACCCAGATCCAATGAGTAGAATCACCACAAACAGGAACGTTCCCTTTAAAAAGTCGAACGTGTAGTAGGCGAAGGACCATAGTTCGGCATGACCCACGACACGAATGTAATGGTACCGAATGCTTTCCAGCAAGACCGTAATCACCTTGACGCAAAGGAGTGCCGACATGAGGTGATGAATGGCATAGACAACCGGTTTTCCAGGTGACTTGTCGTTCCTAGCCTTGCGTATGTTGCTGATCCACCACCCAGCACAAAAGGAGTAGCTGACAAAGAAGTAAAAGAATACCATTGGCATGTTCATTTCTCCTGCAGTCAAGTAGGACTGTTTTCCCCATCGATCAAAGTTGAGAAAATGGAAGTCTAATTCAAAGGTAGAGACCACTCCACGAGGGACCACAGAACTTCCACTGGCTTTCGTGGGGCATATCTGATAAATCAAAAAATAGAGTCCATCCTCGCCAGGCTTGAATTTGTAGTGCACGTGTCTCATGGCTGAATCGACTCCGACATTCTTTTGTTTTTGCCAGGCTTTGAGGGACAAGAAGACTCCATTTTCGGCCGTGAAGTCTCCTTCAATCTTGTGGTCTTCTTCATTGTCGTCCCATCCTGGCAAAGATTTGAGGTAGGAATCATCGTCGTCCAGAAAATACTCAAAAGCACAAACACTGGAATTGGCCTTGAGTTCATCCATGTATTGATTGAAGGCGGCTTCATTCTCAAATCTCTGTAATAAAAGACCCGCTTCGAGATTGTCCAGAACTTGCATGGGTTCAAGGTCTTCTTGTCCCTTGACCGCCTTGTATTTTTTCTTGTCCAGATTCAAGGAAAAATCAAAGACTTGGAGATCGTAGTAACCATCCACCAAGAAGCCAAATGGCACCCCGACGGGTCCAATGACAGTGCGAAGATCATTCTTGATGTAGAAATTGTGGTGCAGTGCCGAACAGAGAATTGGTGACAGCAGAAGCACCAAAAGAGATCCACCGCTGTTGTGATTCCTGGAGTAGATTGTCATGGTCTGGTTGGCAGTATTAAACCTCTTATTTGCTATGATACCGGTACGCGTTGTTGCTCAAGCTCCTTCCGTCATGGCCACACCTTTTGAGAACGCTGTGGTTGTTTTGGTTTGGTTCCGCAGCTTTCCGCTTGGTTCAGTCCCGAAGCTTATTCCGGGACAGCGCGCCAGTCGAGCCGATGCTCTTTTGAACCACCACATTCTGGTGATCAACGACATTTATTTCTTCACTCACTTTTGATCGAGGCTGTTGTTCCTTGTGTTCTTGTTGTTGTTGTCGACGACTGTACTTGCTAGCTAGATTGATTGACAATGGTTGACTCTGTGCTTTCCCCCAATCGTTCGGTTCCAAACCAAGTTCTGGGAGAGAAGATTTCCTCCCCCAATGGCTTCGGCAATGGTAAAGGGGCTGAGCTTCCCATGAAAAGCAACGAGAACATCGTCGCTGATGTTCCGCCAGGAGAAGACAAGGAAAATGGTGCTGTAATGCAAGTCAATACCACGGAAGAAGTAGCAATGGATAGCGAAGATCCCAATCCTTCTCCCAAGCGAGACGCGGATGCGCTGTCGGGAGAAGAGGAAGAATCTCCCCGCCTCGACAAGCGGCCTCGCAAAAGCTTTGACGACACGGCAACTGTCAATACGCAAACCGAAACAGTCACCTCTCAATCAACCTCTTCCACCAAAAGTTCGGTGGAAGTCGTCCTTGCCGACCTTGCCAAAGCCAAAGAGTTGCTAGAAGAGTCCAAGAGCACATTGACGTTGCTTCGGGAGCATCAGCAGAAACTCGCCACCAACGGATGTGGCATGAAGGAACGAATCGCAGCGTTTGACCAAGAACTTTCCAATTTGAAAGAAACTCACGTCGCCAATGGAAAGGAATTGGACAAGGTCCTCGCCATTCGAGACTCTGCCAAGGAACTCTTTGTCAAGGCAGCTGGAATGTTGAAACAGATTGGTGACAATCGTCGAAACTCAACCACAGACAAAGACAAACCAAAAGAGTCTGTGGAATCACCAGTGATTGCCGACAACGTTAAGGAAGAAGACGAACTAACCGTCGCAGAAGTCACACCCGTGGAAACGGACAAGGAAAAGCAGGAAGAAACAACAATCGAAGCGGAAGTTTCCGAGGAGGCCACGGTAGAAGCGATTGACGAACAGGAACTTGATGAGCTCACTACAGTACTAGTACCCACTACGGCATGCGAGGACCTACCAGAGGAAGAAAAGTCATTCAAAGAAGATGACAAAGCTGAAAAGGATGAAATGGAAGTGCCATCCGAGGAACCCCCTCAGAAAGAAGAAGAAGAAGAAACCATCGAAATGACGGGGATTTCTGTCGAAAAAGTCACAGAGGCAGAGGGCGAAGAGGAAACGAAGGAACCTCTTGTTGGCACTGATACCGATGCAATCAAAGGCCTCGACCAAGAGGAAGCACCATCGTTCGACGAAGGAGCTAACAAGTGCGGCACGGACGGAACCGAAGACGACCAAAAGATGGAGACATGCCCTTCCAATGACACATCATGCAAATCCTCCAATACTGCGAGCATTGATGACACTCTTGCACTTGAGCTTCAGAATGGTGCAAGCAGTGATTCCGAGGATGACTCGCTCATTTCCATGTAGATCCTGCCGCAATAAGCATGTTTTTAGTATATGACAAGTGATTCAGGACAGAACTGCAAGCATTCCAGCGCCAAGTTAGAATCACCAAGACTCTACTTGTACTACCGATAATGGACGGCGTGGACGGGACTTTTACGAAAAGTAGCATAGAAAACTATAACACAACATAAAGCTAGATCGAAGGTGTGTGTTGGACACCCCAGCTTCAATAAGCAGTTCCTAGAAGTCGACAACAGCTCTCCAACAACAACATGACGGGAGAAAGTGTGCTGATCTGTTCAGGAAAGTCCTCACTCGACACACCCTCGAAACCAGGTTCGCAGATACTGTATCTACCGGTACCGGTAGGATTCGATTCGTCCGCCATTGGATTGGCACACTTATTACATTTTCCCGGAAATATGGTGGTCGTGTTCCTTGAGTGAATACACTACAACTACTTGTGTGCGACCGTCGCAACATGGCTGGGGAATTGATTGCGTAGCACTCGATTCCTTATCTATCGGTGCGTGTACAAAGTGAGCCTGTACCAGTATGAGCACCTGACCAGTCAAGTGGTTGGGTTGCGAGTAGTTACACTTGGCAAAGAACATACGATACCATGCACAGCATGTGGGGGAAACCAAGCCTGCCTCTCCCTACTCACAGAGCCGTAGCAGCGAATGGCATAATTAGTCGTCGAGGTTGTTGTGTCTTTGCCTCGCACTGCCATTGTTAGGCTTTAGTTAAGGTGGAAGCATTGCACGAAAATCCTTGGCCGCTGCAATCCAGAGTGGCTGCCCAGGGTGAGTGCATGAGATGACCGTTCAGGCAAAAATCTTGACCAGGACTACCAGGTAGTAGGCAAAGTGGAAAGGGGCAACAGCCCAGGAGTAGTTGGTACTGACTGGCTAGCCAGAATAGATGCTGTTGCAGAGCCAGAAAGCAAGTGGCGGGC
The DNA here is from genome assembly GCA_903772945.1 of Seminavis robusta. Taxonomy (NCBI): domain Eukaryota; phylum Bacillariophyta; class Bacillariophyceae; order Naviculales; family Naviculaceae; genus Seminavis; species Seminavis robusta. Next base: position 40,656 of record CAICTM010000410.1, on the reverse strand, counting down.
TTCGAAGATTTTCACGTTATAGTTTCTTAACATTAGGGCGTGGGACCGTGGAGCACGGTGGGCTCTCCACCAGCTCTGCAGTTGAGACAGAAGCAACGGAAAGCAGCATTTTCTTCGTCAAATAACTCCAAAGCAATCAAACCGACCGCCGTCACACAGGCATATCCAAGCTTTTCTTCAGACTTTCTTCTTGTTGGGGCCCTCATCATTGTTTCGCATTCCTTGTAAAGTTAAGACTGGATGAAGAATCAGTGTAAGGCGTCAAAGAATGGGACAGGGAGAATCTAAAATGGACGGCCAACATGTTCGCAACAACAACGTCATTGCCTACCGGCGGCACAGCGACGGGAGGAATTCCTACAATGTGGCGCCTCGTCGTCCCTCTCAATCGGATTCACACTCTGGAAACTCTTTGGATGGTCAAAGTATGGCGTCTAAAGATGCCAGGAGCGCTAAAACTCAAAAGGTCTCAAGGCCTTCTTTCCATGGCGACAATCGAGGTTTCGACGGCGGTAGCGTGGGAGTGGTCGCTCCCAACCACTCTCTCACACATTCTGTCCCTGAACAGCGTGGGACGAAGCGTCCTTCGGTCTCATCATTGTCGGGAAGATCAAGGGTGATAACAACAAGCAATGCTTGGGAATTGAGACGGCACAAGCGACTCGCAACACGTCCAATGCTGAATGAGCAGACGACAGCTCCAACTACGTCGCGAGGAATATCTCGCATGGCTGTTTCCACCAATATGCAGGGAAGATCACAGACAGAGGCGGCACCAGAATCTTTTCCGAAAACAGGCGATACCCTGGAAGAGGCGATTGAGCTGGAAGAATCTGATGATGATGAGGAGATGGAGGTTTGGACATATTCTGATGTCCAAGGCCATAACCCGTCCACGGAAGAGTCCCAATCTGGAGTTTCACAGCCCAACAACACCCATCAGCCGGCTGCCAAAGAGAAATTGAGCAGCAGGCCTCATCAAAATCAGTCAAACGGCAAACAATCTGATGAAAGTGAAAGAATTAGTTTTGAACAACCAATGACACCTCCCGTTGTTTCTGACGATAGCAGCGGCAGTCCAGAGTCCTCTGGATCAGAAGAACCGATGGCCGATGAAAACGAATCTGACGATGAGGTTGAAGTTTTGGCTGGCCCTCCCGACACGCAAAGGCCTGGCTTTGCTCCCGGCCCTTCACGTAGCCAGAACACGAACAAAGCCAAAGATGTTGGGAGAACAGGAACCCTCGAAGCGAATAACAACCATGAGCAACCACCATTTGGAAGAGGAGATCATCTCCAGGCTCGAAAATCCAGCCCATCGTCGGTCGCAAGTCGTAACAATGAGACGTCTGGCAACTGTATCACCTTGGATGGCAGCTCTGATGAGGAAGACGACAAGGGTATTGATAGAAATGTTGCGCTTGCAGATTCGAAGATGCCAGCGATCTCTGATGCTGCTGTATCAAGAGATGCGATTTTCAACGGGCGTGTTCAGCAGATTTCTCGCGTTGCGCGTCGTGCACAAAACAAAGGCGGTGAAAGCAAGGCGGCTTTTCACGCTTCCAACGGTGCTGCATATGCTTTGGCACGAGAAATTCCGAAGCAACCTGAAATCATTGATATTTTGTGTTCGGATGACGAGGAGGACTATGGCGTAGACACGAACATCCATGACGACAACGAGGACAGGAAGCTTCCTGCAAGAGAACACGGTCATCTGGGAGAGTTGCCACCGCATCAAGGTCTTGGCGGGGATTATCTACACGAAGTGGACCTGTCTATTGGCTCAGCTGTGGGTACCACGACTGCCGGTGTTGCTCCAGTGGCATCTTTGCCGACTGAGGCTACTAGTTGCTCCGAGGACTATCAAAGTGTGGATCGTGCTGTCGAAGAAAACTATGACACCTTCAAGAACCAGAATCACCAGAATCCAAAGCCTTACACTCTGGAGGGGTTCAAAGAGCTGGTGAAGTTGTTTGAGAAAAAACGTGGGGAGACCCTTGAGGAAATCGAGGACACCAAGACTGTAAGAGCTTCCAACAGAAACAGCCATCAGCAATACGGAAGGATTCTGCCAGGAGCCATGGACAAAATATTCAAACTAATGGGAATGACGAAGGATGGAAAGGGGATCTTTGTCGACATTGGCCACGGCTTGGGAATGCCTTGCTTCCAGGCTGCGTATACCTTCGGCACCGAAGCAAGGGGCATTGAACTTGATGAGGGAAGAAACAATCTTGCGCTACACATCATGGATGGGTTCAGTGACATCCACCGCGACACAGACAAGAGTGGATTTGAACCAGCTAGAATTGATTTGAAACAGGGAGACTTTTCGAGCCGTGCTCACCGGAAATGGCTTATCGAAGCCGACTATGCCTTTTGCAACAACTATGATGGGGTTTTCAGCCAACGAAGCGGCACGCATGGCAAACGTAATCTCGATGATCATTTGGCGCGCGTCTTTGCCAGGTACGCCACCGCCACAAGCATTTGCTGCTGCCACTCTCTGCTGCCTGAACTAACTGGTCTCTGCTGTCTTAACATCTGTTGGTCGCCAGTATGAAGGAAGGCGCAAAGCTTGTGACGATGTACGAGATTCAAACGTCTCTTCGCTGTCTCCCACTAAAGGATTCGAAGGAACAGCGAAAAAGACGTGGACTGCGTGATGCTGAAAGTGACGCCTCTTCATTCTACGAGGTCACTAAAGTCAATCTTGGTGGGCTCAAAGACGTGTCCTCTTGGGCGCAATCGAACCCAGACGACACCTTTTGCTACATTTATACCAGGGTGAATCAATCTGCCGATGGCTATGCTAGATTCATGTGCAACAACGAAGATTGCCCCAATGCCATGAACGGAGTTGTGATGAAAGTCGTCCAGGGGGGCGATCCCAACATTTCCAGCTGCAAATGCAAGATCAACGACAGGACACGAAGGCTGGGCCGCACCACTGTGAACTACAAAGATTGAAACAGCAGAGGAACTGCCACCATGGGGAAATCCGAGTTGTGGCATGTGTCGCGGTACTGGTACCGCGGGCTGTGACTCTGCAATTGATTGGACCAGATCGTTGATTATTTCGGGGAATAACAACTCTATGCATTTATTTAATTACCCTCCTCCTGGACTAACTAGCTAGCTGGGTCGTAGTCCCCTCTGACACGCGACGTAGTAACTTAGCTCAGGGTAGGTACCATGAGGAAAGAGACTTTCCATTGTTCAATTCAGCTTGGCAACTGTGCTCGATTCGATTCTTTGCTACGGTATGGACTATGATACTGTAAAATGTTAAGCTGATCAAGAGGCAAGTGTGTTTCTGCTAGAAGCCAATATGGAATATTTTGACATAAAGGACAATGAGTACAATGGAAGTCCCCACGAGCATCGGACCGTATTGCTGCAGTCTGGCCTGCCACGTGAGTTTCTTTGCTCCCCATTTGAAGTCCTTTGATTTTTGTTTGAGTTCATTGCTAATGCTTGAGACCTGATCCAATTTTTCTCCCCTGTCTAGGATTTCATTGATATTTTTGCGCATAATGGATTGGATTTCAGTCAAGTCTTCATTGAGTCTACTCTTTTGTTGATTGACATCTCGATAGTCTCGTTGCTTTCGTTGAATGAGTGGATCGTACTGGATAAATCGAAAGGGTCTCGCCGTTTGGTCAATTTGAGAGCGCCACTGAAACACATCACAGAAAAAGAAGGAAAGAATTGAATGATGAGGAATGAAATCTTAATAATAGATAGCGCCCACCAATGATGGATAATGGATCTTCTTCTTACCTCATTCCCAAATTCTCTGGCCAATTCTCCCAGAATCAAATCGGCAATATCTTCCAAATACAAAAATGCCAATCGTTTGGGATAGGGAGCCTCGGTCAATACCAAGAAACAAAGATTATCGCGTGTCATGAAGGAAAAAGCTCGGTCTCCCGAATCGACCGACATTCGTGTGGGTGCTCCCCCCACGGTCATTTTTCGAATAATTTCTTTGGCTTCTTGTTGATGTTTGTTGGTGACGGGCATTCCAGGCGAGGGAGATTGACTCGATACCAACGGAAGACCGTCCATGGTTCGGGCCACTTGAGTTAATAGAGGGGGCATGTTGTTTCGATATTGATTGTTGATCGAAGATGAACGACTTGGCTGACTTGGAAAGACGAGAGGGATAAAGAATAACAAGCCAGCAACAGCGGCAAAGATAGCAGCAAGCCAGAGTGAACCGAAGAGGACAAGAGCCGGAGAGAGGAACTCTTTGTTGTTGAGCAGGTGATGCTTTATCCAAGCGAGAGGATTTGTATCTGAGCGGTTCGGTCGAGTTCGAGCAGAGCCAATGCCACTTTCCAAAAACCTGAGCGCCAAAAAAAAAAACAAGTCTTGTTGGAGGGACGAGTGACGCGGGATTCCGTCCATCGCCACGTGGAAAGAACAAAAACGCTCATTGATGGCTATCAAATAAGACGGAAGAGGGACTTCGTCCTAGCTAGCTACAGTTGTTGCTCGTTCTCTTTATTCCCCACGGCTAGAGCACAACTCGGTGCTTTATTTATCTTTGATAGACTTGACCCCAAGTTGGATCGTGTGCTGAGACGACGTTGAGTTGCTGCTGCTGAGGTATCCCGATGACATCTTTTGGTCGTCGCCGTCGCAGAGCGGCTGCTCTCCAGATCTGTTGCGTGGGATTGCTGTCTATGCAAGCCACCGTCTGTCATGCAGGCATTGGCAAGAATCTAGGACGAGCGTTTCTGGGCTGGAGAGGATTGTTTGGACGAAAAAAGAATCAGGAAGATCCACTGTTACTGTCAAGGCAACATCATTATCAATTGACTCGCCCCCAAGCCTTTTTGTTGGGATGGAGGGGAGGTAGCAGTGATGGATACGACCAGTATCGAAGCAATAATAATTATCCACCACCAAATAATAATGACAATCACCGGTATCATGCGCAGCAGCAGCAGAATCCACCGCCACAGTACAATCAGCAGCACGGACAAACCCAACAGCAGCAAAGACCCCCACCGGATTTGCCTGCCGACCTTCCTGGTTATGGAGATACAGTCAGTGTCAACGATAGACCCGCTTACGGACAGCAACAATCCACATCATCATCTTCTTATCCTCCTAGTCCAGGAAACGATAATCCCTATCAGCATCATTCAGCACAACAACAGAATCCATATCCACCTGATCCATCTTTGCCACCACCACAACAAGATCTAAATCCATATGGACAACCGCCACCTGGCAGCAATGATCCTCCCATGCCATCATTCGCATCCTATCATAATGATGACCCCATGATGATCACGGAAGATGAACAAGTTCCTTGGGATGAAGATCCCACAACCGAATTGAATAGCAATGAGCCCGATCTGTCTTCTTTCAACAAGGAATACATAATGAAAGGTTTGGCCAGACTGTACAAGAAAAAGATTCTACCCATTGAATTGTCCTCCAGGTATGGACACTTTCATTCACCACCGCTGTCACCGGCAGACTTTGATTCCCCGCCAGCAGTATTGTTGCTGGGGCCCTTTAGGTACGTACCTTTCACTGCTACTCTTTATGTTCGGTCCATTGGCCCATGATTCCTCACCCGTGATAATCCAATCAATCAATCTATATGTATGTATACACAACAACAGTGTTGGCAAGACATCCTTCATCAAGTATCTCCTGGGCCGCGACTTTCCTGGCATTCGGGTGGGACCAGAACCGACCACGGATCGATTCACGGCCGTCCTGTACGGTGCCGATGACAAGATTGTTCCTGGGGCGGCACTCTGTGCTCAAAACTTTCGTCCCTTTACCGGCTTGAGTCCCTTTGGAAACAACTTTTTGTCTCGAATGGAAGGAGTGGAACTGGACAGTGACATTCTACGCAACGTCACACTCATTGATACTCCTGGTATTCTCAGTGGACAAAAGCAACGGGATCGAAACTATGACTATGAATCCGTCATGAAATGGTTTGCGGAACGTGCCGATCTCATTATCATTATGTTTGATGCACACAAGCTAGACATTTCCGATGAAATGAAACAAGTCATGGAGCTCATGATCCCTCATCTGGACAAAGTTCGGATCGTTCTGAACAAGGCAGACAACATCTCTCCTCAGGTATGTACAAACGGACAACAACAAGGAATTGGTGTGAAGGCACTGCACTGTATCTAAACCCCGTCCATTCTTCGGTTGCTTCTGCTCTTCCTCTCGCTTTTTCATTCTGTTGGTTGTGCCTTTGCAGCAATTGATGCGTGTCTACGGTGCCTTGATGTGGAGTTTGGGCAAGGTCATGAATACACCCGAAGTGTGCCGCGTCTACATGGGCAGTTTCTGGGACAAACCACTGAAGGAAACGGGTCAACAGGATTTGCTGCAGCGTGAAGAAATGGACTTGTTGGACGACATTATGAAACTGCCCCAGCAAGCCGTGATGAGACGCATCAATGAATTGGTGAAACGAGCTCGCAGTGTCAAAGTGCACGCCTACATTATCCATTACTTGCGAAAGCAGTTGCCATACAATCCTTGGCAAAGAAGAGGAAAGCAGGAACGGCTGATTAGGAGATTGGAGCAAGAGTTCAAGGGTGCATCACGAAGGTATGGTTTGCCCATGGGAGATTTCCCGCCAGCGGACGCCCTGCGAAAGGCCCTGTATGAGATTAAGGATATCGGGGAGTTCCCGAAGCTGGACAAGAAGATGGTGCGGGAGATGGAAAAGGTATTCTCGCATGACATTCCTCTGTTGCTGGATAAAGCTCGGGATCCACAGTAAAAAGGACGGGCTTCGAAGACCTGACGGCACTGTATCAGGATCGACGCAGCGAGTGTTCGCTATGTGAAGGGATGGCCCTCCATTTACGGTATCATGTGCAGCCAAGCATGCCGCTGTTTGTCATGGCAACGAGTCCAGACTATCGAGGTCCGCTGTCCAACCTGTGTGCGGCGGCACAATAAGTATGCGAAGAGCATGCTTCTGTCCCCGCGGGTACGACTGTACTGTCCCCGACCTGACATAGCTACATTTTGTGTATCTATCTACTAGCTAGCTAAGCAAAGTATATCTGTATGTTTGTACGAAAGCCTCCATCCAGCAGGTTGTAGATTGTCTATCGATTTGTAGTTTGACATCAAACTGGTGTTTCTAGAACCTTAACACTCTCTTCTTTCCACGCTAAAAGGATTCCACTTGTCCTGTTCATTCAAGTTTATTTCCTCCTTTTCCAAGTCCTACTAACAAGGCATTTACCCCTGCAGATTGTTTTGAACAAATCAAGGAAGATCAGGCATTGAACTGCATTGTATCGCATCCAGCTTAGCCCTCTGGCTTGGTAACGGGCGTGGCTGGTGCATCGCTGATTGTGAATTCGCTTGGTTTCTGGATAGAGTGCAGTTCATAGATTGGGGGTGTCTTGTTGATATCTGAAGGTCGAGACTTCTTGGGCCTCTTGGAAGCAGCCCATTTGGCAGCCTTGTCATTGACATGTTTGGCAAAGCAGACACTGGGTACATCACAATAGAGAGAGATAAAGATGATGATGAGATTGTCAATCCTATTCTATGCACAACCGATACGGCCATGGTCTCCACTGCACTCACCTGTGACTTTCTCGCACAAATGGCTGAGGTGCAAATGCAGAAGCCGAAGCCAAGAACAAAGCAACGAGGATCAGGATCAAATTCTTCATCATCTTGATTGTTTGGTTGATGTCTACAATTGAGGTACCGATGAAGGGTATTCTCTGGTTGATGTTAGTGAAGTGGTGTAGCATCGAGAAGAACCATGAGGCCGACGGACACAAAATCATCAAAACACGAGGGACGGCCAGACGTTTTTGGTAGCAAGTCTCGTAGAGCTTGAAGTACGTCAGCCTCAACGACAACCCATCAATCAATTCTGGGTGACAACTGTCTCCTCGTCCGAGAATCGAATCCAATTTCCCTGTTCCATCTGCTCCTCTCTCCTCTGCTTTTGTTGCTTACTTGAGGCGCTGCTGTTGACCACACGACGGGATATCTCATTGCATAATCAATTAGTTCATTTCATAGCTCATCCACCATGCGTTTCACTACAACCACCGTTGCTGCATTCTTGCTTTCTGTTGGCGTGGCTTCCGGCTTCACAGTCCAGCCTGGTAAGTGTTGGAAAGAACATGTGCCGGGTGTTTTACCCTGCCGTACCTTAGTAGTAGCAGTAGCTGCTTCTCCTTTTCCTTTCATCTCATCTTTGTCAATTGCTCTCTCTGTGCTACTCTCTTTTGCTTGTGCCATCAGCCTTTGTGGCCAGCAGTGTGGCAGCACCACAGGGACTCTTCATGTCGGAAGCGCCCACCGAGGAAGTCCCTCCTGAAGTGGATGCTATGGATGGAATTGAAAGTTCCGAGGAAGCTCACAATGCCGATCGTCCTGCTCGTGCCTCCATTGCCAAGAAAAAGCCAGCTGCTGGAAAGCCCATCTCGGAATTAGAAATCGGTTCCATGGTCACTGGAAGAGTCAAGACCATTACCAACTATGGAGCCTTTATGGATATTGGAGCAGCATCGGATGGTCTCTTGCACATTTCCAATCTATCTGCAGAGTTTGTCGCCAACGTGGGTGACGTGATTGAGGCTGGAAAGGAATACCAGGTCCGAATCATTACCATTGATGAGGCCAAGAATCAAGTGGCACTCTCTCTCTTGACAGCAGAAGAGGAAGAAGCTTCCAAAAACGCTCGTCCTCCACAACGTCAGCAACAAAATCAAAGTCGAGGAGGTGGACGTCGTGATGACAGTGCCGTCGCCGCCGCCTTGAACGAAAAGGGATTTGATTCCGGCAAATTCGTCGAAGGAACCGTCGCCAGTACCGTCGATTTTGGAGCCTTTGTCCGATTCGATGCCTCCCAGTTGAATTCAGAGGTCGAGGGTGAAATGGACGGTCTGGTCCATATCTCGGCATTGACACCGGGACGTGCCGATTCCGTCACGGCCATTTGCAATACCGGGGACAAGGTCCAGATCCGTTGTAAGTCCATTGAAGGAAGAAAAGTAAGTCTCAGTATGATCTCGGTCGAGGACGAAAAGGCTGCCAATGAGAGGAGGCGTTCCGGAGGAGGCGGGCCACCGGTCTTCGAAGGGGCCAAGGATTGGAAGGAATCATTGGAGAAAATTTCAGAAACTCTCCCAGAATTCTCCAACGGTCCTCTGGTAGTGGATATGAGGAAGTAGAGGAATGGCAAGGATTCAATGCAGATTTTGGATGGACTAGCACTGCCAAGGAAACAAAAACAAGGCCACGGCAGCGTAATAAATGGAATGGAATCATCAGCCCAATGCTGAAGACTAAGGAATTGAAACGATAGATGTATGTACGGTACGCACTACTTTTCATTAACGCCTGAAGTAACATGACGCAACTAATAAGCAACACCCTAAAACCAAGAGTCGTGACGTGGTTTGGTCCACCGCTCCGCTTCATCAACTTGGGAAAATCAGAGTGCACCGAGGCTCAACTCGATTCGATTCTCCGTTCTCTTGCTAGCCAGAGGTCATAGCTACCGGTGGCCAGCCGTACAATCCAGGCGTAGTCGCGAAGCTGTCGTATTGGTCGGGTGGAGCTCTCGTTTCGTGTGAGACTGCATGCACGCTTCTGCCCAGTTACTGTGCAGAGACAAATTGAAGCTAGCTAGTCGTCGCTCAATATGATACTCTGGAACACTTGCACTTCATTTGGGTCCAGCTCCAGACTGCTTGGTTTTCCATCGTGCGATGAGGCGGCAAGGTCTGACAACCTCTTTTGAACCATTTGTGTCAGCGCGGGAGGTATCTGATGTGCGCTACTGATGGTCTTGTCGTCGCTCCTCGCATGGCAGACCTCTCGAGCCGTAGCCAAGATTTTGCGAGCCAACTTGTGTCGTCCATTCGATACTTGAATGTCACCCAACATGATCAGGGCAGCAACGTACTCGTTCGGCTTGCGATGGTGATCAGCCGACGTTGGTGCCTGCTGCCTTTTCAAAAACTCAGTGATACGGACATACTCTTGCAGCAAAAAACAAGCATCATCAAGTTCCTCCTGCAACATGAACTTGATCATTCCCAAACTTCTGTTGGCGTTGGCAGTTCTTCTGTGGTCAGGCCCCAATCCAGACTTTCGTAAAACAAGTGCTGTGTGCACGAATGAGAATCGTCAAAAGAGAGACAGCGGATCATCATATTATGAGGTGAACAAGCCAAAGTGCGTGAACTGAGCCAACCTCAATGCACATGGCTCAACTCACCTTGTTGGGAACGCTTGCAGGCTTGAGCAAGATCCCCAAGATTCAGATAGGTGTTTCCCATTGCCATGTCGACATTGGCCATAATTTGATCGTCTTTGCTTGCAATACCGTCCAGAATAGCCAGACTGCGCTCGAAGCAAGATATGGCAGTTTCGTACTCCCTTCGCAATCGGAAAGTCAGACCAATTTGAAAGTGTGTGTCTCCAATGGCGCGTTGATTGTCCTCGTGTTGGAGCCGGATGTCCAGAGCACCCTGAAGGAACTCTGCTGCACTGTCGTACTTTTGTCTCTTAATTTCTATGAACCCGAGAACATCCCGGGTCTCTGCCAAAAGGACAGCATCATCCTCTAAATTGGCTTCGCGGATCGCGAGGATTTCAGAATAGATCTGCTTGGCATCCTCCCACTTTGCTTTAATCAGACTCATTGCACCCAGACGTTGTAGCGGGCGGGCAATGTCGATGTCAGTTGACGGTCTGTCACTTCTCAAACCCACCAGGCACTCCTTGTAGTAAGCGTCTGCTTGATCAAGTCTTCCGATTGCCTCGCTACTCTCACCCAAAAAGTATAGGATTCCTGCCAACTTCTCCGCGTCGAAGTGGATCTTCTTGCCCAGGGCAAGCGCATCAGAGTACACAGATATTGCCTTCTCATGCCGCCCCAGGTGCACATGCAAATTTCCAATTGCATCTAGAGTCTCAAGAACCTTGTTGGAGTCTCCAAGTTTTGCTTTCTGGATATTCAGGGCAATTTCAAACAGCTGCATTGCCAACTCAAACATAGTCTTTGCTTTCTTTTCGTCCCCTTCATAGTTCTCTGACTGGTCAACGAAGGAATTTCCCAAACTCAACAGACATTGAGCACGCTCCAAGGATTCGTTTCTGTCTGACATGATCTTAAGAGCATCCTCCAAGATAGAGACTGCCTTCTCGTGCTCGTCGGATGCCATGTGTGCGAGAGCAATGAACCGTAGATCGTAGGCACTCTTGTCAATCAGCAGTACGGGGGACTCCACGAGTTTCTTTCGTATCAATGCATAATTGGTCAGATCATCTTCCAAGTCGGGGCGAAGCGTTCGCAGTTTGGCCGTCAGGAGCAGCTTCTCAACATCCAGTTCTTCATCATCGTCGTACTTCAGCTTGGGAAACTCGGTATCTACCCGTTCGAGCGTCTTCAATGCTAAATCGATTTGTTGCCTTGCCTCTAGGGACTTCGTCATCTCAGCATAAACGTCAGCCAACGCGATGTGCGCCGCTGCGAGATTCCTACTGACCTCTCCCGTTTTCTCCTTCCATTTGATGCAGTTTATGAGCTCTTTGGCCGCCATGTCCGTCTCTCCCATGATTTGATGAAGGCAGCCTTTGTGATAAGCCAGCATGGAATACTCAACTTCACACTCAAAGTCATCATCTTGCAAAGTCAGCTCCATGCATTCTTCGAGCTGCGTCAAGGCCATCTTATAGTTGCATTGCGCCATGAGAGCAACTCCTTGCAGTCGTGACACGGCAAGGAAGAGAGCGTTTCTTGGTTTGCTACTAGACTCGCCGTCCTCCCCTAGGATTCGCATGCTGGCAATTGAAGCCATCAAACTCTTCATGGCCTTTCCGTAGTCATTTAGGATGAGATTCAGCGAGCCCAAACCATAGAGCAGTGTGGCTGCAAAGGAACTCGACTTTGGGACAAGACCGTGGGCCTGGGTATACAGATCCAAAGCCTGAACATACTTTCCGTTCTCAGCGAGACCAAAGCCAATGGCATACAGGTCTTTGGCTAGAGATAGAGCACTGCTCTCCTGGGACAAATCCATATTCTGGGTGAGAAGAGCGGAAACCTTTTGGAAATGCTCCGTCGCAACTTCATCACGCTGTTCACGGGGGATTTTGGGGTCACTTCGGACGCACAGCATGAGCTGAATGCAATCCTGAACATGCTGATTGGTAGCAGCCTCTCGACCAAAGGCGGCAACTCGTTCTTGATAAAGGCGCCCGTTGCTCAACAACGCCACAGATTGCACATAGAGCTTACAGTACAGCATGTGCTGGGAGAGATTTCGCAGAGCATACGCGTGCGAGCTGTCGCAATTGTTGCCTTCAAACTTTCTGGTCAGATAGGAGGCGACAAAGGCCTTGTGCCACTGCACAAACGTTCCCTCTGTGCTATCTCCGAAATCCATATTCTTTACTAACTCAAGGGCATACGCAACGTACATCTCGTGATGAATGGCCACGAAAGCGTCTCCATCGCCACCTTCGCTAAATCGAAGCAGTCCAATGTGAGTCAATCCTTCGGCAATGAACCAGGCCCTCCTCCTAAGCTCTCCAGCTGTCACATCCCCGCCGCACTCTTCAATGGCATCTGGCTCCATCGTCAGCAACTGTTCCCAGAGCAGAAGCACCGCTGTCAAGGGCACCGGCTGACGTTCGGCAAACACGGCCGCCATGGACGCAAGACAGAGCTTGAAAAGGATGGAAGACTGCCCTGTCCTCCTGACAATGGGGCTCAGCACTTTGTCCAAGAGTTTTCGAAGAGCCTCTGGTACCGTTGGAGCCAAGGCTGGACCATCTCCTGAACCTTCCAACGTGCTTTCCTCCACGGGGCCGCTGCCCGCCGAAAATTCTCGGTTCGCCTCTTCCAAGGCTGGTACGAGTCCACCCGTCACCTTTTTGAGCATGAAGAATCTGGCAGCTGTCCGCACAATTATTGGATGATAGTGGCACCGTGCCACGAGCTGCTTCACTTCCGCTGAAGATGCCATGGCGTCCAATTCCGGGCATTGCGCTTCCAAGAGAAACAGTTCAATGGATTCCTCTTCTCCCCATGGATCCAATTCGACCGTAAAGTCTGCATTTTGTATGGATTCGCGGGTTGTTGCCAATAGAGACTGCTTCTCGGTGAAGTGGAACCACTCCAACTCTTCGCCCTCGTTGACATCGTCCAGTATCAGTAGAATGTTGGTCCCTGTCGATTGCACCACCTTGGTCATGATGCGTTGTGCTTTGCGCATCAAATGTTCTTCTCGCCGATGACGCATGGCAGGTTCTTCCAATCGTTTGAGCGAATGAGCTTCTGGCCATACGGGTCGCTTTCGGGTGAATCTCGCATTTTCATCATTATCAGCATTACCGTCCTTTGGACTGCAACCGAGCTGATCACAGAGAGTGTCTAGATAACGAACATACGTTTCATAATCGAGCTTGGCTTTTTGGGGGCCGGGGACATGCGGCATTGCCATGACTTGGTGATGTTGTTGTTGCCGGTAATCCATGTTGAGCCACAGGACTTTGAAGGATCGTACAATCAAGGGATGCGAGGCCACCAAGGCTGCCACAGTCGTTTTGCCAATTCCTGATGCTGCGACCTTGTTGTAGTCGGATGCCGTAACGACAACCGAGACGTTGGTTTCATCCTTGAGACGGTCGAGGACTTGATAGACACTGTCATTGCGAGAGAGAGGTCGGTTGGGGATCATGTGCAGAATTCTCCGTGCCTCCTCGGGTGTATTGGGTGGGAGTTCTCCTCGTCGACTGTCGGCAATCGAACACGCTTCGAGCAGTCCTTTGGAGCTGGGTACCCAACTCAAGGATACCAGTACCCCGTAGGCTTTTCTCCGAAAATCAAATGGTGCCATTTCGGGATCAATATTGATACTGAGCCTTACCCAAAATCGTTGGACCGCATTGGATGGCTTCCATTGGTATACCACCCTCTCATCTCCCTGGTCTTCCACCACTGCTTTTTGATAGGACAGCGTGACTTCCAGCAAAGTCACGAATCGACATTCGGTACAATTGTCTCGAAAATGATTCACGACGGTATGCGTCAATAGCCTGACGAGATTCCATTGATGTCGGAACCACACCACACTAGCTGCCATTGTGGCTTCGGGGGTTGTCTCTTCGGGAGGCGGTGTTTCTTCGATTTCTCGAAAGGCTTCTTCCATGGAATGACAGTAATCCAAAAACACATTGTGCTGGATCAGAGCATCCAGCAAATCGTTCCAGGATTGAATGACATGGAGTTTGATGGAAGACAGCACTGGTTTTGGTGTTGTTACTAGTAGTGGATTGTCGGGTTGTGGATCCAAGAGTTCTCGGATCGTCTTGGATCGCAAGGATTCGGCTCTGACATTGGAGATGGTGTCGTCAATTCCCATGCGCCTTGCAATGGCCGTCAGCTCATTGTCATAGGCGGATTTGATTTCTTGAGTGAGTGTCTCAAGTTTCTTGGGAATGGACCGTCGTTCGGGGCCGTGGGAGGGAAAAGATGCCGCTTCATTGTCCGCCAATGCCGTCATGGAGTTTCAAACGAGGATTACTCAAGGAACAAGGAACTATTAAGGGCCAAGCAAGTAATTTAATGATGCCGAGCCTCTCATGGTGTCTTTCTCTCCAAGCGGCAACGGAACTGTGAACATCTCGCTTTGATGATCTTGCAATCTTGCTGGGGTCTTGGCCTTCGACAAGGGAAGCCGAAATAGATTTAGGGGCAAGCATCTCTAAATCTTGGAGACGACATCGTTCCAGAATCTTCAATCTTGAAATTGTGAGAGATCAAAAATTGGAATTGTGAGAAATCGAAAATTGGAATTGTGAGGAATGAAGAAAATTGGAATTGTGAGAAATTAAAAAATTGGAATTGTGACGAATCGGCAAAATTGGAATTGTGAGGAATTGAAATTAAAAAAATTGAAATTGACTAAATTGGAATTGTGAGGAAAGGGAAAATTGAAATTGTGAGGAATCTTCAATCGGAAAAGAAAACTGGAATTATTGTGAGGAATGATTCCCAAAAATGGTAATAGTGTATTACTACACAGAAAATGGCGCGGAGGATAATCGCACAGAATACACCAATAGCTCACAAGCGGATCAATGATATCGATAGAATGAGGTTGGACTCATGAATTATTTGGCTTTAAGTCGATAGAGTAGTCGATAGTAAGCAGGACGGAGGCCCTCGGGCCAGATTTTTGGAGTTCTCCGGCCAGTCACTGCCAACATCAGATATAAAGCTAAAAGAGACACGAGAGATTGTTTGCTCCACCGTTGGCAATTTCATTCAATTCTCGTGATCGTAAGACGTGTACATACGCAAGCCAGGGCGACGTTGCCGAATGCAAAAGAGCAATACAGCCCTCGATCGTTCACCAACTGGAGATTTTGGATCCGCCAACACTTCTCCATCCACATGAAAATATGCAAATTCGAATGATTCTCTGGAGCCGCAGCAAGTCATTTAGTTTCTAATTCACCAAACAACTGAGTGAACTCGGCTTTCTAACTTGGGCTTTGTCAACTCAGTATCCGCCGGCTTCGGCCATCTCCAAGTCTCCGCTCTTGAGCACATCTTCAATGCAGCGTTCCTTATCAGCCCGCCAACCAGCGCAGGCTTTTTCGGCAGATTCCTGCGGAATACCCATACCGAGGCGGCGACCTGTCTTGGTAATATCGGGTAGGCGACAAGGTTCTGGATACTGCGGAGAACGAACGCTCTGGAATAGCATGGGTTCTTTGCCGGCTCTCACTTGCCACGCCTGCCCAAACTCATTGTCATTCGAGAAAACCGTTTCACCGTCCCTACCAAGCTTTTCGCCTGTCTTGTACTGACCCAAGAGCCCAACGCTTGTTTCAAAATGATCGGGGGTGGAAGGAGAAACTTTGACAGAAACCCAATCTTTGAAGGTCTTCAGGGAGAGATGTTCCCAATCATTCAGCGCTACATCAAAGATGTGCTCCTTCTTGTTGCGCTGAACATGCGTGAGATTCCGGCCGGCAAACAAAAGATCAGTACTGCTTTCGACCATGTCAACTCCATTGAGTACGTCTTCAAGATTTGATTCAAGCGATCACCCCCCATACCGTATAGTAACGTCATGGTAACAGGAGGAAATCGACACGAGAGCAACGAGTGAGAATTATGATACAACCGATTTCTAAAGCAATGAAGCGCTGCTGCACACGCACATTCACCCCAGCCAGCTACTTCGAGAACTTCGTCGTCGAGCCTGACAGCGGCGGAAGTAATGTAACTGTATTGATATCGAATCTGTGTTCTGATATGGACAGTTAGGTTGATCGCGGGAGCGTCCATCAATACAAGATCGCACTCTCCTGTACGGTAGCAGCAACCTGTTGAGCGTGTTGATGCAGTTGACCAGACTGAGTGGGTGGAATCTTTGCTTACCATGGTAATCAAACCACTCTCCCGCCCAAGTCTTAAAGTGAGGCTCGCCTTGAAGATTTAAGTTAGTGGTCTGGGTTCGTTCGATCAACAGAAATGTGCACTTAAAAAAAGCTGGGCTCACCTCCAACTGTTGGGTCCTCACAAATGCAATCGACATCACCGGAGGGGCAAGAGGGATCAGCTTGCAATTGTCGCAGCATAGTTCGACGACGACCGGCCGTCGTCCTTTCTGCGCTTCCGCCAGGAGAGATCCAGCACATGCCTCCGTGCTCACACAAGCACTCGTGCTTGCTCTTTTGGCCGGGATAGAAGGTACCGTCGCACCTTGGGGGTTGCCCAGGAACGTAAACTTCAAAGCAGGCTCCTTCACGAGCGTCGCTGCCAGGCACATTAATTCCATTTCGTTTTGACCAACACTTTCCATTGTCTAGTCTTACACACTCCGCGTGCGTCACATCAGTGCCTACCTTATTGCCATGGCATTTTTTGGGTGGGCCGGCACGGTACCCGTCATAGCAAAACCCTTTGTCGGCTGCTGAGCTTGCCGAGACGAACAGGCTCGCAGCAGCAATGAATAGCGTGTGGGCATACAGTTTCATCCTTTGATGCTTTGTGTACACGAGTTGCAACAGGAAATTTGGAAGCTGTCCGAGGCTCGAGAATTAAAATTATGAGACAAAGCCATGGGTAAATACACAATCGAGAATCCTTGTCTTATCCAATGCAATATTCTGAACGCACTTGAATGCACAGGAATTGGATCTGATGGATGTGAGCATCTGATCAACGGGTCCCACAGAGATGTTGAGCAAACAAGCCCTCCCATTTATTTGGATAAATCGTGACTAGATGATGAAAGTCTCCATATTCAAAGCGCACCAGACTTCAAAGGGGCGTTGAATGATGATTTGCGCCTTTTTCGTTCGTGATTCGATTCTTCCTCAGCTCACTCTGAACGCGGCGTTTTGGAGATAGCACGCGATTTGCTTCGTTTGTACAATCGTGACTCGGAAACCAGAAATGGAGGCTTGGCTCTGTCAAACACAGTGATGAAGCATTTGATAGAACCCACATTGATACAACACTGTTGCGGAGCTGCTGGCAGGCAATGCGTCAAGTGGCCGAACAGGACGCGCGTATCTGCGACGAAGCGTCGAGTTTGCGAGGATGCGGCAACTCTCTGCGCCATGCAGCGGCCCTGCTATTTATGCCTGACTGAGCATTCGGGATCAGTAGGATAGTGAGAGATGAAAGCCCCCAATCAACAAAAGCTTTTTGTGCTAAAAGATGGATGTGCATTTTTCGACTGAAATGGAAAATGTGGGGATCCTTGCCCAAACATGGTTCCTTTACTCCCAGGAGAGGAAGTGTGATTTAAAGTGTGACTGCTTCGGTGCCCTCATAGTCTTTTAGTCACAAAGAGTAAGGATCCGGTATTAGATCGTTCTTCAATCGAATCATTCAATCGAATTGAATAGATTGAATCATTCGAATCGAAGAGAACTAGGACCAATCAGATTGCTCGAGCCGGGCGGGAACCGTAACACTGGATGTGAACAGTAGTGACTCAACAAAACAAGTGACTCAATCTGGTCCAAGGAATTGGATCTGGCTCCTCATCAACTCATCTCATTCTCACACGTTTCTATCCACAGCACAATAGAATTGAAAGCAAGATGCCGAAGGTCAGCAAGGTTGGTAAATTCCGCAAGACGGCTGCTGCCGCGGCAGCCTCCATGGAGGTGGACATGAAGGAAACGAAACGCAAGGAACAAGACGAAAGTATGGATACCAGTGACGACAAGAACAAGACACGACCACGTCGCCAAGTGGAACGATCCAAGAGCTTTACCCAGATCATGCAGCAACAATCCAAGAAATCTCACAACATCAAGGAAAAGGAAACAACTAGTACAACTAATGATGAAGTATCCGAGGGTACAGAAAAGTCAGCAGCAGCAACCAAGGACAACAAAGACAATACTACAGCACTCAGTCGAGGCCAACGGAGACGTCTCGCCAAACGAGAACAATATCTGAAACGAGAACGAATGATTCTCTCATCCCTCAAATTAAAAGAGGAAGATCAACAAAAGAAACGGATCGATGGTCTGGATGCTCTCAAGCAAGCTTTGATGGAAACTGTCCGTGAAAAACCTGTCAGCACAGACAAGCCACCAGCAGACAAGCCAGAACAATCCGCCATCACCACCAACAAGGCCAAGCGCAACATTGTGGCATCGGAATTGCATCACATGGGATTGGTGTTGCAACATCCCGCCTTTCAAGAAAATCCATTTGCAGCCTTGCAGCTGCATCTCAAAAATACACTCCAATCACAGGGAGAAGAACAAGCGAAACAGGGCGAAGCAAAAATCCAACAACGAGATGCCGCCAAGGTGCAACGCAAGCAACAACGAAAAGAGCGATTGAAGGAAACAAATTCCAAAAAGAAACATCATTCCAAGTTCAAAGCTACGCGATCCAGATCATCCAAGAGATAGCAAATTTTGTGTTGGGCGGTAACGAGAATTCATTGCACTCACTATTTTAGTGCCAGCTCTTGACAATCCATCCTGGAAAAATTGCACATACCGTAACTAGTAGAGGACAGTAATTCATAGCTATGAATCTTTTCGGGTCATATGGGAAGCATTCTTCCTGGTGATAATGTTCTGGCTGGCCCCTCGCTGAATCGAATCGAATCGAATCGATTTGGCAATCACCGTCATACCGTATAACAGCCAGTTCATGCACTTGACGTTGCAGATAGCTTGATTCTGTACGGTAGTAGAAAACCAACCAGCCACCTGATTCCCAACATTACCTAAAGCCATCATGCAGAGGGGAGCTCAACTCAGCATTGAGAATGTCGCTACTTGACCGCAGCCACGGCAAGAATGCGCTTTTCGGCTGTCGGGAAGAATCCGTGCAGAATTCTTGACTTGGGCAATGATTGAATCGTCCGTTCTATGTTCTTTCACATGAATATGTTATATGAAAGAGAGAGCTCAAGACTTGGAGACTGCGTTGTGGTTCTCAAACTTTTCTGCTGCTAAAATTCAATTCTATAATATCTTACCATCTCTTTCTGGAGGCAAAGTATTTAGGACCGTCGATTGCTCCGATTTTCATGAAAGGAATGCAATGAACGCACCCAAAAAACATTCCCTGTGCAAGCGTCTGTTTTGTTGCTGCTGTCGCCGTTGTTCATCGTTGTCGTTGTTGTTGCTGCCGCCCTGGTGGTCGTCACTGTTGCCCACATTACAGTTCCCCAAGAAGCCGCTCGAATTCGGCTGCTGTGATCTTTCCACAGAAAAGGTCGCATTGAATTCGGTGCTTCGGCCAATGAGCAATCTGGCATTCTTTGCTGCAATACTCCGCCATGATGCATTCTGAACACCACATGGCGTTCTTCGTGTACCTTCTGCATTGGTCACAATGTCGATCCTCTTCAACCTCGAGGGCCACCTTTTTTACTCCCCCCAAGCAGTCACAAGGGACCTTCTTGTCCAAGTAGACAACTATGTCTTTCAGGCTTCCAATATGTTTGACAAAGTACCATTGCACACGAACTGCCTTTCCAATCAGCTGACACCTCTGATCCGTAGGAGAAGGCTTTTCACATTTGTCAGTGTAAATTGCGGCTCCGAAAACCTTCCAGAGGGGAGTATCATTTTTGGATGTATCAACAATCCCTTGAATCAAATACATTGCTGCAAGTCTATAAAGAAACTGGGCCATGCCTGGTTGATCCAAGATAGGGTGGGCCAGGTGTAGCATCTGCAGGTCAGTAATGCTGCTGCGCCAACCGGAGAACAAGTCGTCCAGGAAAGCTTGCAAAGCGTCACCACTCACTGCATCAACATATCCTGTCGGCATTCCATGAAGGTATAGACCACGCTTCTCCATGTTGGAAAGCTCTGCCGTCAACGTTGGAGCTCGACCACAAGTGTTGCTCTTGTTCTTGTTGTCATTGTTGGCCTCGGCCTCGGCAGGCTTCTTGCCCTTCTTTCGGCCTCATTTTTCTTGTTATTGCGGCGGTTCTTCATCTTGACAGCAGCAAACAACGCAACCAACCGATGGCAAAGAAATGGATGACTGGCACACCGCTGAACCCTGTTTGAGAGAGAAGGTTCGTCCGTTTGAGATGAGAGAAGGTTCGTCGTCCACGAAGAAAAATGACACCATTTTTGAAAATCAGGTAGATGCGGTAAACTAAGTTTCATTTGCATCTACGGTAAATGGCTGGTATGTACAATTTGATTTTTGAACTTTAGCCCTATTTTTACCTTAACTACGTATCAAATGTTCCTTGCGTGGGAGGAATGAGCTGCGCGGATCTGGTCGATGTGTTGCAATGATCATCACAACAGAAGATTGCGTTTGTGCTGCAGCAAATGAATGAAGCACAAGCTCAGCAACAACAGCAAATGATGAACAAAGCAGCAAGCCATGCATGGAAGCAACTAGCTAAACATGAAGAATAGGAAATGACGACAAAAGTCAGTGATGCGGGTAGGCAGCTATAATACCGGTACCGGTGCTTGTTGCCTCTGCAGGCAGCAGCTATCCGTAGTTACGTTGTCGGTATCACCAGGGCGCAAAAGCCTAGAATGATTTGATAAAGTAACATCATTGGTGAAGTATCTGGGGTACAAAAGACGAACATAACATTCCACCAGATTTTGGAGAGCTCCTTCAGGAAGCACACTTCGTGAAGTCTTGTCGTGTACAGTATCACCGTCTGACACAGGCTTGATTTGATTCGATTCTGAGACAAGTTGTGTCGGGTTCTTCAACCTGCAATCCATCCACACTCCACTCACCCCTTGACCACTCCTCAAAAGCTAATGTACTGCTTGGATCCAAACGCCCTTCGCAAACCACGTGGAATATGCCGTGCCAGGAACTGCTGTAGGATTTGTAAATGAGGTGCCAAGAAAGCAATCAACATGGCCGAAACTTTCTGTATAAGAGTCACCAGAGGCTGGGCCCATGTTTGGGTGCAGAGAACCGTCCAAAGAAGTCGTCCCAGCGATCGCGTGGCCAATGCCAACATCAAGTAGATTGGAATTGCAGACGCAATGCCGTAAGGCTTTAATTGTCGCTTCTTTCGTCGAGTTTGAAAGTTCTGGGCTAGCCTCACGACCGTTTCTGGATACGATTCCACCAACGATGACGACAGCATCGTACGCTGCCTTCGCAGCTCGATACGTCGTTCCTTCTTTTCGGCCTTCTTAATCACCGCCAGCGCTTTTTGCAAAGAGATTTGAGCGGTACGAAAGCCATCCTTCTTTTTCCCTTGTGCTGGATATGGATGCATATCACTGCCGACCCAACGAACGGCAAGCTTACAGTGAAAAGGATCGTGTTGTTGAGTCTGAGTAGAACCTGTATCAGATTCTGAAACGTCCACCTTTTCAGCTTCTTTCTGTCGAGGAGATCGAAACAAAGCAGATGCCACCGCCAGAGAGGCAACATCCTCACGGCCCACAATCGCGGGTGCTGGGATATCGCCGCTGGGATCGACCTGGATGTGCGTCGTGTTCACGTCCTACATCGCTCAGCACAACACAACACGTCAGTATAAAGCATTTGTTGTGTATCTGTCGTTTTTGTGCACGTGAAACTTACTCGTTCGTTGTCTACAAGGTCTCCAGGTCTCAAAATCACAGTATCAATCAATGTAGAAGATTCGAGTAGACGCTCGGCCATGTCATGATATCGAAACACGTTGGAACGAAAGATGTTTGTCAAAAGTGGCACCATCTCCCAGACCGGCTGACAGAGGCAGTTGTCCGAGACTCGAATGTATCGGATTTTGGGCACCACCACGGGCTCTTCCCTTTCTTCTTCCTCCTCCTCCAGAGCCATCTCTACGGCTGCTTCTCGTCGCAGTTGCTCTCGTTCCGCATATCCCAATATCTTTCGGGTAGATTGGAAGTGTACATAGTACGGATGACGGGCATCTTTACACCAACCAGACACATCGGGCTTCAACCATCGCCATAAGGGTCTTGCCAAATGGTCAGTCCACAGATTGGTCGGACGAACAGAACCCACACAGCTGATGATTGTGGTGCAATCTTGAATAGCGTCTTGCAGAGCTTCATTGGAATCCGCAATGGGCACTTCTTCGCGGTTGTCGTATTTTGAAACAGATGTATTGTAGAATTGAGCAGCAGATTCTGCCCTTTCACGCCATTCTAACTCTTCTTCTTCATCTTCGAGATAGAACGGCAGCTCTTCAGGTGGCACCAAATTCGCTTCCACAATGGTAAGTCGAGGTCCCTTGGAATTTTGTCGGGTGGCGAGAGACATGTCATCGTACAGAACTCTGCACGCCTTGTCGTAATCCTTTACACAGGCAATGATGGTGGCGTCCAGATGCTTCATCTCCAGCAGTTGTCGTACTACCAAACGGCCAATTCGACCCGACGCTCCAAGAACAACAATCTTCGGTTTGCCGGGCATAATGGGTGGTCCAATCAGTTGTGTCTTTCGCAATGTAGGTCGATCCGTGGATCTTTGTCGTGACAGTTCGTCGTGCTCATGTTCATATCCCTTGTCATCACGGAATCTTCGAGCAAGGGACAGCTGGGTGACGGGAGGAGAGGTCGTTGTTGCTCTGCTGTCTCCATGGCGATTGCGACTTGCCGTCAGGGCCCGAGATCTGTCGTTGAGGATGCACAGAATGATCAGCAGCACTCCACGGTGGGAGAACAAGGAGGAAGGCCGAACAGGGAGCATCATCTTGCCTTTCGTGATGGGTTGAATATAGTTGAAGATGGATGTTGGTCCTCGATCCCAGCTGACCAGAAATAAGCCAGCGAGTTGCATTGAGAAAAGTCGAAGGACGATCGAGGACCCCTTGGAAATCTGTACGGCTGGTACCTGATACCTGGTACTTGTACGGTAGGTATCGGTACAGTATTGGTACCGGTATCCCTCTAGAGGCTAGCTTTGGATGCTGCCATTCGTATGGATTGGGTGGACACTGGATCAACATTGGACTGCTGCAGTATGTTGCAATTGGACGGAAGCCTGATGATGGATGCGAGATCCAGAACTCTGCCTGTGGTACTTCGGGAGTTATGCTACAGCTCAAGTTGGTTAAGTTCGTAAGTCGGCAGCGGCCATTGCAGCTTCGACAAGGAGAAGGAACAGCTTGAAGCAACTGGTGCCAAGGAAGCAACGAACCCGTAACTCAACTGAGGTTTTTGCGTGTGCAATACACGGCTCTTAGCCTTATTCGCGACTCGATCCTAGATAGGGTTTGAGTTTGACTCATGACTGAGTCTTTCGTGAATAGTCATTGAGACAGGGTTCTCATGACCGCTCTAGTCATACTATTCGATGGTGAAACATCGCGCTAGATATTTAGCTGAGTGGAGAGATTCACGCTACTAGATAAATGCTAGACGAATCTTCCACGTGTCCTTTTTTTGGATCGTGGAGTGATAGGATTGCTACCCAACTACTCTATCACACTTTACAGTCTCCCGCGGAGTTCAGATCTACGATCCTTTGATTGTGGATCTCTCTCGTTGATTAGTTTTCATAGCTTTCTAATCCTCTCATAACTTTCATTCTCTCAAACTCAAAACACTCGAAAGATCTTTACACTAGCTTTTACGTAGTGCATTTTGTTAACAAACACAATAGCTTTCAGCTACCTCAACCTATTCCTCACAATGAAGATTGCCAAAAACGCATACACCAGCTTCGAGTCTAAGCTGCGTGACAAACCAATCCTTCCTTTCATCGACCTCGATGATGAACGAAATCGACGATTCTCGCTCTACCACCTACAAACTTCGCACTATTCCAGCAAGATGCTAACAGTGCCAAGTACACCTTCAAGGTCCAAATCATTAATGGATCTGAGACTCCACGTCAGACCATCAAGTGGGCTGGACTATGGAGAAGGTCTTCGTGGGCTCGCAATTGCTACGCCTGACGACAAACATAACCTCCTAGGGAGATGACTTCTAGCTCCTGCCAAGAGCAGTTACAGAATCTAGCGTGCAGGCCACCGTGAAATACGTTGGAATGCCTTGCGCCAGATTGCAGTCAACGCGATTCTCCACGCGACGTACGTGGTGGTGAAGACGAAGCCACTTTCCAAGCACGTTTCCAGGCTGCCTGGAACGGAGCAGCTCAGCCTGCTTTGGCGACCTGACATTACGTTTGGCATAAATGCCTGTATCGAAGCGGTCTGTCCTACAAGCTCTTGAAAAGCAGAAACGCTTCTATGCGCCGCAAGATGCGTAACCTGCTGATATGTTCCACTCGGGCTTATGTCAACAACCTCAGTCGGATGAACACCGATGAACTTCCTCGTCTACCACCTTTGGACCCAACCAAACGTTGAACCATGACGAAGTCATTGACATTGTTTGTCATGGAATTCAACGCTCATGGATGAAGAAGATGGACGAACACGACTTGATCCTTTCTCAGCTCCTATCGGAGAAACCATTGGATTCTGCGACGCATGGAATCCTCCGAAGACTTTAACAAGGGCGGTGATGCAAAGCAAGCTCCTACGAAGAAGAACAACAGCAAGAAGTACAAGTCTACTCGCAACAACGACCACTCTTCAAGAACGAAGAAAAATGTGGACTACAACGAGTCCACACTCACAACAACTGCTGACTGATGACCTTGAAGAAGCTCAAGGCCAAGTCTCAGTCCTCGTCTGAAAACGATAACAAGCCAGCGTACAACAAGAACAAGACTTGGAAACGCAAGTCCGACGACGCCAAGACCTACACCAAGAAAGAACTCTCTGTCCTCATGAAGAAGGTTTCCAACGCTGGGTAAAGGCTGATCGCAAAAAGAAAGCGAATGCAACCATGTTGCCAAGCGCAAGTCTGACACTCCGACAACGAGGACGACTCCTCTGTTGGATCCATCAACATGATGGACAGAAGATGGCTGCTGTTGACAAGCGCTTGCCGAATTCGACTTCAATCATCGGATGGAGAGATCTCCGTCTGAGGATTAGGCCAGGAGATGATTCAACGGAACCATTTTCCGATTTTCTCATACCAAGTTATAAAGATATCTCACTAAATAGAAAACAAGATTTTTTCAACTAAGAAGTCTACGGCAAATAGATAATTGCCTAGCAACTACTCAACTAAGACCTGACGATCTGTTAGCATCGTTAGCTTCGTCAATGGCCAATCAACTCATCAACGTCGCAACAAGAGACCTCGAAACTATCGTCTATGTTAGATTTAACAGACGAGAGAAAGGGAAACAAAAACCCGTACACTCTGTGCTTACTGGATACAGGAGCATCGGAACTTTAATTACTCAAACTCATCTATATCATACACCTCGAGCATCAACTGTGGTAGATATGACAGAGCTGTATATCGATGCGCGATCGACAATAATCAACAACGAGAGATGCCGCAGGGTTGCAACCGCAATCGCACGAACAACGAAAAGAGCGATTGAAGGAAACAAATTCCAAAAGAAAACATCATTCCAAGTTCAAAGCTACGCGATCCAGATCATCCAAGAGATAGCAAATTTTGTGTTGGGCGGTAACGAGAATTCATTGCACTCATTATTTTAGTGCCAGCTCTTGACAATCCATCCTGGAAAAATTGCACATACCGTAACTAGTAGAGGACAGTAATTCATAGCTTTGAATCTTTTCGGGTCATATGGGAAGCATTCTTCCTGGTGATAATGTTCTGGCTGGCCCCTCGCTGAAGTCGAATCGGAATCGATTTGGCAATCACCGTCATACCGTATAACAGCCAGTTCATGCACTTGACGTTGCAGATAGCTTGATTCTGTACGGTAGTAGAAAACCAACCAGCCACCTGATTCCCAACATTACCTAAAGCCATCATGCAGAGGGGAGCTCAACTCAGCATTGAGAATGTCGCTACTTGACCGCAGCCACGGCAAGAATGCGCTTTTCGGCTGTCGGGAAGAATCCGTGCAGAATTCTTGACTTGGGCAATGATTGAATCGTCCGTTCTATGTTCTTTCACATGAATATGTTATATGAAAGAGAGAGCTCAAGACTTGGAGACTGCGTTGTGGTTCTCAAACTTTTCTGCTGCTAAAATTCAATTCTATAATATCTTACCATCTCTTTCTGGAGGCAAAGTATTTAGGACCGTCGATTGCTCCGATTTTCATGAAAGGAATGCAATGAACGCACCCAAAAAACATTCCCTGTGCAAGCGTCTGTTTTGTTGCTGCTGTCGCCGTTGTTCATCGTTGTCGTTGTTGTTGCTGCCGCCCTGGTGGTCGTCACTGTTGCCCACATTACAGTTCCCCAAGAAGCCGCTCGAATTCGGCTGCTGTGATCTTTCCACAGAAAAGGTCGCATTGAATTCGGTGCTTCGGCCAATGAGCAATCTGGCATTCTTTGCTGCAATACTCCGCCATGATGCATTCTGACACCACATGGCGTTCTTCGTGTACCTTCTGCATTGGTCACAATGTCGATCCTCTTCAACCTCGAGGGCCACCTTTTTACTCCCCCAAGCAGTCACAAGGGACCTTCTTGTCCAAGTAGACAACTATGTCTTTCAGGCTTCCAATATGTTTGACAAAGTACCATTGCACACGAACTGCCTTTCCAATCAGCTGACACCTCTGATCCGTAGGAGAAGGCTTTTCACATTTGTCAGTGTAAATTGCGGCTCCGAAAACCTTCCAGAGGGGAGTATCATTTTTGGATGTATCAACAATCCCTTGAATCAAATACATTGCTGCAAGTCATAAAGAAACTGGGCCATGCCTGGTTGATCCAAGATAGGGTGGGCCAGGTGTAGCATCTGCAGGTCAGTAATGCTGCTGCGCCAACCGGAGAACAAGTCGTCCAGGAAAGCTTGCAAAGCGTCACCACTCACTGCATCAACATATCCTGTCGGCATTCCATGAAGGTATAGACCACGCTTCTCCATGTTGGAAAGCTCTGCCGTCAACGTTGGAGCTCGACCACAAGTGTTGCTCTTGTTCTTGTTGTCATTGTTGGCCTCGGCCTCGGCAGGCTTCTTGCCCTTCTTTCGGCCTCATTTTTCTTGTTATTGCGGCGGTTCTTCATCTTGACAGCAGCAAACAACGCAACCAACCGATGGCAAAGAAATGGATGACTGGCACACCGCTGAACCCTGTTTGTGAGAGAGAAGGTTCGTCCGTTTGAGATGAGAGAAGGTTCGTCGTCCACGAAGAAAAATGACACCATTTTTGAAAATCAGGTAGATGCGGTAAACTAGTTTTCATGCATCTACGTAACTGGCTGGTATGTACAATTTGATTTTGAACTTTAGCCCTATTTTACCTTAACTACGTATCAAATGTTCCTTGCGTGGGAGGAATGAGCTGCGCGGATCGGTCGATGTGTTGCAATGATCATCACAACAGAAGATTGCGTTTGTGCTGCAGCAAATGAATGAAGCACAAGCTCAGCAACAACAGCAAATGATGAACAAAGCAGCAAGCCATGCATGGAAGCAACTAGCTAAACATGAAGAATAGGAAATGACGACAAAAGTCACGGGTAGGCAGCTATTACCGGTACCGGTGCTTGTTGCCTCTGCAGGCAGCAGCTATCCGTAGTTACGTTGTCGGTATCACCAGGGCGCAAAAGCCTAGAATGATTTGATAAAGTAACATCATTGGTGAAGTATCTGGGGTACAAAAGACGAACATAACATTCCACCAGATTTTGGAGAGCTCCTTCAGGAAGCACACTTCGTGAAGTCTTGTCGTGTACAGTATCACCGTCTGACACAGGCTTGATTTGATTCGATTCTGAGACAAGTTGTGTCGGGTTCTTCAACCTGCAATCCATCCACACTCCACTCACCCCTTGACCACTCCTCAAAAGCTAATGTACTGCTTGGATCCAAACGCCCTTCGCAAACCACGTGGAATATGCCGTGCCAGGAACTGCTGTAGGATTTGTAAATGAGGTGCCAAGAAAGCAATCAACATGGCCGAAACTTTCTGTATAAGAGTCACCAGAGGCTGGGCCCATGTTTGGGTGCAGAGAACCGTCCAAAGAAGTCGTCCCAGCGATCGCGTGGCCAATGCCAACATCAAGTAGATTGGAATTGCAGACGCAATGCCGTAAGGCTTTAATTGTCGCTTCTTTCGTCGAGTTTGAAAGTTCTGGGCTAGCCTCACGACCGTTTCTGGATACGATTCCACCAACGATGACGACAGCATCGTACGCTGCCTTCGCAGCTCGATACGTCGTTCCTTCTTTTCGGCCTTCTTAATCACCGCCAGCGCTTTTTGCAAAGAGATTTGAGCGGTACGAAAGCCATCCTTCTTTTTCCCTTGTGCTGGATATGGATGCATATCACTGCCGACCCAACGAACGGCAAGCTTACAGTGAAAAGGATCGTGTTGTTGAGTCTGAGTAGAACCTGTATCAGATTCTGAAACGTCCACCTTTTCAGCTTCTTTCTGTCGAGGAGATCGAAACAAAGCAGATGCCACCGCCAGAGAGGCAACATCCTCACGGCCCACAATCGCGGGTGCTGGGATATCGCCGCTGGGATCGACCTGGATGTGCGTCGTGTTCACGTCCTACATCGCTCAGCACAACACAACACGTCAGTATAAAGCATTTGTTGTGTATCTGTCGTTTTTGTGCACGTGAAACTTACTCGTTCGTTGTCTACAAGGTCTCCAGGTCTCAAAATCACAGTATCAATCAATGTAGAAGATTCGAGTAGACGCTCGGCCATGTCATGATATCGAAACACGTTGGAACGAAAGATGTTTGTCAAAAGTGGCACCATCTCCCAGACCGGCTGACAGAGGCAGTTGTCCGAGACTCGAATGTATCGGATTTTGGGCACCACCACGGGCTCTTCCCTTTCTCTTCTCCTCCTCCAGAGCCATCTCTACGGCCTGCTTCTCGTCGCAGTTGCTCTCGTTCCGCATATCCCAATATCTTTCGGGTAGATTGGAAGTGTACATAGTACGGATGACGGGCATCTTTACACCAACCAGACACATCGGGCTTCAACCATCGCCATAAGGGTCTTGCCAAATGGTCAGTCCACAGATTGGTCGGACGAACAGAACCCACACAGCTGATGATTGTGGTGCAATCTTGAATAGCGTCTTGCAGAGCTTCATTGGAATCCGCAATGGGCACTTCTTCGCGGTTGTCGTATTTTGAAACAGATGTATTGTAGAATTGAGCAGCAGATTCTGCCCTTTCACGCCATCTAACTCTCTTCTTCATCTTCGAGATAGAACGGCAGCTCTTCGGGTGGCACCAAATTCGCTTCCACAATGGTAAGTCGAGTCCTTGGAATTTTGTCGGGTGGCGAGAGACATGTCATCGTACAGAACTCTGCACGCCTTGTCGTAATCCTTTACACAGGCAATGATGGTGGCGTCCAGATGCTTCATCTCCAGCAGTTGTCGTACTACCAAACGGCCAATTCGACCCGACGCTCCAAGAACAACAATCTTCGGTTTGCCGGGCATAATGGGTGGTCCAATCAGTTGTGTCTTTCGCAATGTAGGTCGATCCGTGGATCTTTGTCGTGACAGTTCGTCGTGCTCATGTTCATATCCCTTGTCATCACGGAATCTTCGAGCAAGGGACAGCTGGGTGACGGGAGGAGAGGTCGTTGTTGCTCTGCTGTCTCCATGGCGATTGCGACTTGCCGTCAGGGCCCGAGATCTGTCGTTGAGGATGCACAGAATGATCAGCAGCACTCCACGGTGGGAGAACAAGGAGGAAGGCCGAACAGGGAGCATCATCTTGCCTTTCGTGATGGGTTGAATATAGTTGAAGATGGATGTTGGTCCTCGATCCCAGCTGACCAGAAATAAGCCAGCGAGTGGGAGCGTCCATCAATACAAGATCGCACTCTCCTGTACGGTAGCAGCAACCTGTTGAGCGTGTTGATGCAGTTGACCAGACTGAGTGGGTGGAATCTTTGCTTACCATGGTAATCAAACCACTCTCCGGCCCAAGTCTTAAAGTGAGGCTCGCCTTGAAGATTTAAGTTAGTGGTCTGGGTTCGTTCGATCAACAGAAATGTGCACTTAAAAAAGCTGGGCTCACCTCCAACTGTTGGGTCCTCACAAATGCAATCGACATCACCGGGGGGGGGCAAGAGGGATCAGCTTGCAATTGTCGCAGCATAGTTCGACGACGACCGGCCGTCGTCCTTTCTGCGCTTCCGCCAGGAGAGATCCAGCACATGCCTCCGTGCTCACACAAGCACTCGTGCTTGCTCTTTTGGCCGGGATAGAAGGTACCGTCGCACCTTGGGGGTTGCCCAGGAACGTAAACTTCAAAGCAGGCTCCTTCACGAGCGTCGCTGCCAGGCACGTTAATTCCATTTCGTTTTGACCAACACTTTCCATTGTCTAGTCTTACACACTCCGCGTGCGTCACATCAGTGCCTACCTTATTGCCATGGCATTTTTTGGGTGGGCCGGCACGGTACCCGTCATAGCAAAACCCTTTGTCGGCTGCTGAGCTTCCCGAGACGAACAGGCTCGCAGCAGCAATGAATAGCGTGTGGGCATACAGTTTCATCCTTTGATGCTTTGTGTACACGAGTTGCAACAGGAAATTTGGAAGCTGTCCGAGGCTCGAGAATTAAAATTATGAGACAAAGCCATGGGTAAATACACAATCGAGAATCCTTGTCTTATCCAATGCAATATTCTGAACGCACTTGAATGCACAGGAATTGGATCTGATGGATGTGAGCATCTGATCAACGGGTCCCACAGAGATGTTGAGCAAACAAGCCCTCCCATTTATTTGGATAAATCGTGACTAGACGATGAAAGTCTCCATATTCAAAGCGCACCAGACTTCAAAGGGGCGTTGAATGATGATTTGCGCCTTTTTCGTTCGTGATTCGATTCTTCCTCAGCTCACTCTGAACGCGGCGTTTTGGAGATAGCACGCGATTTGCTTCGTTTGTACAATCGTGACTCGGAAACCAGAAATGGAGGCTTGGCTCTGTCAAACACAGTGATGAAGCATTTGATAGAACCCACATTGATACAACACTGTTGCGGAGCTGTTGGCAGGCAATGCGTCAAGTGGCCGAACAGGACGCGCGTATCTGCGACGAAGCGTCGAGTTTGCGAGGATGCGGCAACTCTCTGCGCCATGCAGCGGCCCTGCTATTTATGCCTGACTGAGCATTCGGGATCAGTAGGATAGTGAGAGATGAAAGCCCCCAATCAACAAAAGCTTTTTGTGCTAAAAGATGGATGTGCATTTTTCGACTGAAATGGAAAATGTGAGGATCCTTGCCCAAACATGGTTCCTTTACTCCCAGGAGGGGAAGTGTGATTTAAAGTGTGACTGCTTCGGTGCCCTCATAGTCTTTTAGTCACAAAGAGTAAGGATCCGGTATTAGATCGTTCTTCAATCGAATCATTCAATCGAATTGAATAGATTGAATCATTCGAATCGAAGAGAACTAGGACCAATCAGATTGCTCGAGCCGGGCGGGAACCGTAACACTGCGTGTGAACAGTAGTGACTCAACAAAACAAGTGACTCAATCTGGTCCAAGGAATTGGATCTGGCTCCTCATGCATCAACTCATCAACAAAAGCTCATTCTCACACGTTTCTATCCACAGCACAATAGAATTGAAAGCAAGATGCCGAAGGTCAGCAAGGTTGGTAAATTCCGCAAGACGGCTGCTGCCGCGGCAGCCTCCATGGAGGTGGACATGAAGGAAACGAAACGCAAGGAACAAGACGAAAGTATGGATACCAGTGACGACAAGAACAAGACACGACCACGTCGCAAAGTGGAACGATCCAAGAGCTTTACCCAGATCATGCAGCAACAATCCAAGAAATCTCACAACATCAAGGAAAAGGAAACAACCAGTACAACTAATGATGAAGTATCCGAGGGTACAGACAAGTCAGCAGCAGCAACCAAGGACAACAAAGACAATACTACAGCACTCAGTCGAGGCCAACGGAGACGTCTCGCCAAACGAGAACAATATCTGAAACGAGAACGAATGATTCTCTCATCCCTCAAATTAAAAGAGGAAGATCAACAAAAGAAACGGATCGATGGTCTGGATGCTCTCAAGCAAGCTTTGATGGAAACTGTCCGTGAAAAACCTGTCAGCACAGACAAGCCACCAGCAGACAAGCCAGAACAATCCGCCATCACCACCAACAAGGCCAAGCGCAACATTGTGGCATCGGAATTGCATCACATGGGATTGGTGTTGCAACATCCCGCCTTTCAAGAAAATCCATTTGCAGCCTTGCAGCTGCATCTCAAAAATACACTCCAATCACAGGGAGAAGAACAAGCGAAACAGGGCGAAGCAAAAATCCAACAACGAGATGCCGCCAAGGTGCAACGCAAGCAACAACGAAAAGAGCGATTGAAGGAAACAAATTCCAAAAAGAAACATCATTCCAAGTTCAAAGCTACGCGATCCAGATCATCCAAGAGATAGCAAATTTTGTGTTGGGCGGTAACGAGAATTCATTGCACTCACTATTTTAGTGCCAGCTCTTGACAATCCATCCTGGAAAAATTGCACATACCGTAACTAGTAGAGGACAGTAATTCATAGCTATGAATCTTTTCGGGTCATATGGGAAGCATTCTTCCTGGTGATAATGTTCTGGCTGGCCCCTCGCTGAATCGAATGGAATCGATTTGGCAATCACCGTCATACCGTATAACAGCCAGTTCATGCACTTGACGTTGCAGATAGCTTGATTCTGTACGGTAGTAGAAAACCAACCAGCCACCTGATTCCCAACATTACCTAAAGCCATCATGCAGAGGGGAGCTCAACTCAGCATTGAGAATGTCGCTACTTGACCGCAGCCACGGCAAGAATGCGCTTTTCGGCTGTCGGGAAGAATCCGTGCAGAATTCTTGACTTGGGCAATGATTGAATCGTCCGTTCTATGTTCTTTCACATGAATATGTTATATGAAAGAGAGAGCTCAAGACTTGGAGACTGCGTTGTGGTTCTCAAACTTTTCTGCTGCTAAAATTCAATTCTATAATATCTTACCATCTCTTTCTGGAGGCAAAGTATTTAGGACCGTCGATTGCTCCGATTTTCATGAAAGGAATGCAATGAACGCACCCAAAAAACATTCCCTGTGCAAGCGTCTGTTTTGTTGCTGCTGTCGCCGTTGTTCATCGTTGTCGTTGTTGTTGCTGCCGCCCTGGTGGTCGTCACTGTTGCCCACATTACAGTTCCCCAAGAAGCCGCTCGAATTCGGCTGCTGTGATCTTTCCACAGAAAAGGTCGCATTGAATTCGGTGCTTCGGCCAATGAGCAATCTGGCATTCTTTGCTGCAATACTCCGCCATGATGCATTCTGAACACCACATGGCGTTCTTCGTGTACCTTCTGCATTGGTCACAATGTCGATCCTCTTCAACCTCGAGGGCCACCTTTTTTACTCCCCCCAAGCAGTCACAAGGGACCTTCTTGTCCAAGTAGACAACTATGTCTTTCAGGCTTCCAATATGTTTGACAAAGTACCATTGCACACGAACTGCCTTTCCAATCAGCTGACACCTCTGATCCGTAGGAGAAGGCTTTTCACATTTGTCAGTGTAAATTGCGGCTCCGAAAACCTTCCAGAGGGGAGTATCATTTTTGGATGTATCAACAATCCCTTGAATCAAATACATTGCTGCAAGTCCATAAAGAAACTGGGCCATGCCTGGTTGATCCAAGATAGGGTGGGCCAGGTGTAGCATCTGCAGGTCAGTAATGCTGCTGCGCCAACCGGAGAACAAGTCGTCCAGGAAAGCTTGCAAAGCGTCACCACTCACTGCATCAACATATCCTGTCGGCATTCCATGAAGGTATAGACCACGCTTCTCCATGTTGGAAAGCTCTGCCGTCAACGTTGGAGCTCGACCACAAGTGTTGCTCTTGTTCTTGTTGTCATTGTTGGCCTCGGCCTCGGCAGGCTTCTTGCCCTTCTTTCGGCCTCCTTTTTTCTTGTTATTGCGGCGGTTCTTCATCTTGACAGCAGCAAACAACGCAACCAACCGATGGCAAAGAAATGGATGACTGGCACACCGCTGAACCCTGTTTGTGAGAGAGAAGGTTCGTCCGTTTGAGATGAGAGAAGGTTCGTCGTCCACGAAGAAAAATGACGCCATTTTTGAAACTCAGGTAGATGCGGTAAACTAAGTTTCATTAGCATCTACGGTAACTGGCTGGTATGTACAATTTGATTTTTGAACTTTAGCCCTATTTTACCTTAACTACGTATCAAATGTTCCTTGCGTGGGAGGAATGAGCTGCGCGGATCGGGTCGATGTGTTGCAATGATCATCACAACAGAAGATTGCGTTTGTGCTGCAGCAAATGAATGAAGCACAAGCTCAGCAACAACAGCAAATGATGAACAAAGCAGCGAGCCATGCATGGAAGCAACTAGCTAAACATGAAGAATAGGAAATGACGACAAAAGTCACGGGTAGGCAGCTATTACCGGTACCGGTGCTTGTTGCCTCTGCAGGCAGCAGCTATCCGTAGTTACGTTGTCGGTATCACCAGGGCGCAAAAGCCTAGAATGATTTGATAAAGTAACATCATTGGTGAAGTATCTGGGGTACAAAAGACGAACATAACATTCCACCAGATTTTGGAGAGCTCCTTCAGGAAGCACACTTCGTGAAGTCTTGTCGTGTACAGTATCACCGTCTGACACAGGCTTGATTTGATTCGATTCTGAGACAAGTTGTGTCGGGTTCTTCAACCTGCAATCCATCCACACTCCACTCACCCCTTGACCACTCCTCAAAAGCTAATGTACTGCTTGGATCCAAACGCCCTTCGCAAACCACGTGGAATATGCCGTGCCAGGAACTGCTGTAGGATTTGTAAATGAGGTGCCAAGAAAGCAATCAACATGGCCGAAACTTTCTGTATAAGAGTCACCAGAGGCTGGGCCCATGTTTGGGTGCAGAGAACCGTCCAAAGAAGTCGTCCCAGCGATCGCGTGGCCAATGCCAACATCAAGTAGATTGGAATTGCAGACGCAATGCCGTAAGGCTTTAATTGTCGCTTCTTTCGTCGAGTTTGAAAGTTCTGGGCTAGCCTCACGACCGTTTCTGGATACGATTCCACCAACGATGACGACAGCATCGTACGCTGCCTTCGCAGCTCGATACGTCGTTCCTTCTTTTCGGCCTTCTTAATCACCGCCAGCGCTTTTTGCAAAGAGATTTGAGCGGTACGAAAGCCATCCTTCTTTTTCCCTTGTGCTGGATATGGATGCATATCACTGCCGACCCAACGAACGGCAAGCTTACAGTGAAAAGGATCGTGTTGTTGAGTCTGAGTAGAACCTGTATCAGATTCTGAAACGTCCACCTTTTCAGCTTCTTTCTGTCGAGGAGATCGAAACAAAGCAGATGCCACCGCCAGAGAGGCAACATCCTCACGGCCCACAATCGCGGGTGCTGGGATATCGCCGCTGGGATCGACCTGGATGTGCGTCGTGTTCACGTCCTACATCGCTCAGCACAACACAACACGTCAGTATAAAGCATTTTTTGTGTATCTGTCGTTTTTGTGCACGTGAAACTTACTCGTTCGTTGTCTACAAGGTCTCCAGGTCTCAAAATCACAGTATCAATCAATGTAGAAGATTCGAGTAGACGCTCGGCCATGTCATGATATCGAAACACGTTGGAACGAAAGATGTTTGTCAAAAGTGGCACCATCTCCCAGACCGGCTGACAGAGGCAGTTGTCCGAGACTCGAATGTATCGGATTTTGGGCACCACCACGGGCTCTTCCTTTCTTCTTCCTCCTCCTCCAGAGCCATCTCTACGGCTGCTTCTCGTCGCAGTTGCTCTCGTTCCGCATATCCCAATATCTTTCGGGTAGATTGGAAGTGTACATAGTACGGATGACGGGCATCTTTACACCAACCAGACACATCGGGCTTCAACCATCGCCATAAGGGTCTTGCCAAATGGTCAGTCCACAGATTGGTCGGACGAACAGAACCCACACAGCTGATGATTGTGGTGCAATCTTGAATAGCGTCTTGCAGAGCTTCATTGGAATCCGCAATGGGCACTTCTTCGCGGTTGTCGTATTTTGAAACAGATGTATTGTAGAATTGAGCAGCAGATTCTGCCCTTTCACGCCATTCTAACTCTTCTTCTTCATCTTCGAGATAGAACGGCAGCTCTTCGGTGGCACCAAATTCGCTTCCACAATGGTAAGTCGAGGTCCCTTGGAATTTTGTCGGGTGGCGAGAGACATGTCAT
The DNA here is from genome assembly GCA_903772945.1 of Seminavis robusta. Lineage (NCBI taxonomy): Eukaryota > Bacillariophyta > Bacillariophyceae > Naviculales > Naviculaceae > Seminavis > Seminavis robusta. The sequence continues at coordinate 3,919 of CAICTM010000410.1, read as the reverse complement.
CGTACAGAACTCTGCACGCCTTGTCGTAATCCTTTACACAGGCAATGATGGTGGCGTCCAGATGCTTCATCTCCAGCAGTTGTCGTACTACCAAACGGCCAATTCGACCCGACGCTCCAAGAACAACAATCTTCGGTTTGCCGGGCATAATGGGTGGTCCAATCAGTTGTGTCTTTCGCAATGTAGGTCGATCCGTGGATCTTTGTCGTGACAGTTCGTCGTGCTCATGTTCATATCCCTTGTCATCACGGAATCTTCGAGCAAGGGACAGCTGGGTGACGGGAGGAGAGGTCGTTGTTGCTCTGCTGTCTCCATGGCGATTGCGACTTGCCGTCAGGGCCCGAGATCTGTCGTTGAGGATGCACAGAATGATCAGCAGCACTCCACGGTGGGAGAACAAGGAGGAAGGCCGAACAGGGAGCATCATCTTGCCTTTCGTGATGGGTTGAATATAGTTGAAGATGGATGTTGGTCCTCGATCCCAGCCGACCAGAAATAAGCCAGCGAGTTGCATTGAGAAAAGTCGAAGGACGATCGAGGACCCCTTGGAAATCTGTACGGCTGGTACCAGTACCGGTACTGGGAGAAGCAGGAAAACGCATTACAAGCATTACACACCTGAGTAGACTGGTTGGTTGTTGACTGTCAATGCTATGGCTAATAGTGAGGCTACAACTAGAGTAACTACAAACTATTTTAATAATCAAAGTCAAACTCATTGTTCGACTCTATCATAGTACTCCACCTGCCACATTGGCCGGTCCATGATCTGGAGCTGCACAATGTTGCCACAGCATGGGCCATCTTACCATGTTTATCAAGGGAATGGCGCCACCTCTGAAGGAGGCAGCCCCATTCCTTGAGTCTCCTATTGACACATTCGTGCCTGGCCCTTGCAAGAGCCTTCCTGCTAGTCTGTTGTTGATTGTCAAGGTGTCGCCATGGGCAGTCAAAGTACTGAGATACCCCCTGTACCCTTTGTCAGCCAACAGCTCTCTCATCTCCCTCAAACATGTGGACCAAAGATGACAAAGAAATGCAATATCAACCCATTCACCACAAGGGAAGGGTCCATTGATCAAAGCAACAGCAATTGGCCAAGCAAGAAGCGACCATGTCCTCCAGAAAGAACGCTCCAGGCAAGAAGGGCAATGAACCAGTCAAGCACATCTTCAAGCAGGACGGCGCCGACTTCAAGTTTCTGCTTCGACTGTTCCACAATGGAACCATCACTGATGAACAACCCGCCGCTGTGAGAGCCATGCATGAGAGATTCCAGAAGTACTCCACAAACCAGTTTCGCTCTCAGTTCAACAAAGCCAGAGGAATGGCTGCTGGTGTTGCTCTCAGAGGACCACAACCACCACAAGATGATGATGGACCACTACCCATTCTTCCCAGCTTTGTTCCTCGCAACCAAGTACCTGTCGTGGCAGCCAGGCCACCTGCAGTTGCGCAGCTTCCCTCCATTGCTGACAACGACGATGAGGATGATGTTACCGAAGAGGATGGCCCCACTACTTGGAAACCGAAGAGGATGGTCAAGGAATGGGAGAACAAACATGGCATTCGCCATGTGACTATCATTGTGTGGCTCAGCAGTGGCGCGACTGAAGCCGACATCGAAACCATGGTCTCTGCGAATGGCAAGAAGCTGACTATCAGTGAGAAGTGGCACCAAGACCTCTTGGATATTGGGGAGTTCTATTATCTCTATCAACAACACACAAAGGAAAACCTAGAGGATACCAATGTGAGGCGCCATGCCATGCAGCAGTATGTGAGATCCATTCTTGATGTCAGAGGTGATGTCATTTCAGAATTCACCATGGAGCTCCCATTTCCAGTTGATCCCTCTACCCTGAATGTGACCTTCCCCAGCTTTGAGTCTGGTGCATTGTTCTGCCATGTTGACTTGGCTGAGAAAAGGAAGAAAAGGGTAGCTCAATCCTTTGTCATGAGGAAGAGGCATGCCAAGGGCAAGAAGAAGGGTGATATTGAGTACAACAACCTGACCCCTCATCACTAGACAAACTCAACAACAGCCATGGCTTTGATGTGTGTTAGGCACACTGTAAACAACTACAACAACCAACCAATCTAGGAGCAACTTGTTGAGTGCTCATGTAACCAAAAAGGGTAGCTTGTTGAATGCCCTTATAAAATAGTACTTGCATGTAGTGTGTAATGGCTTGTGTAGTAGTGTAATGCGTTTTCCTGCTCCTCCCTGGTACTTGTACGGTAGGTATCGGTACAGTACTGGAACCCCTCTAGAGGCTAGCTTCGGATGCTGCCATTCGTATGGATTGGGTGGACACTGGATCAACATTGGACTGCCGCAGTATGTTGCAATTGGACGGAAGCCTGATGATGGATGCGAGATCCAGAACTCTGCCTGTGGTACTTCGGGAGTTATGCTACAGCTCAAGTTGGTTAAGTTCGTAAGTCGGCAGCGGCCATTGCAGCTTCGACAAGGAGAAGGAACAGCATGAAGCAACTGGTGCCAAGGAAGCAACGAACCCGTAACTCAACTGAGGTTTTTGCGTGAAGAACATTGCCATTATTCTTTATTATTCTTGCAACTGCCACCGGAACTTCTAATCCCGTGTCACACCACAAGTTCCTCCACAGGTGCAACGTCCTATATGACTTGGTCAAGCCATGGGCTATCAGCGGCAGGATTGTGGTGGCTGGCTCCTACATTGAATCGGTCCAGCAGCCAAGAGGCTTTCCGGCATTGGCCTTCGCTTCATTGGTACCATCAAGAGCGCAACCAAGGAGTTCCCAATGAATTATCTTGGAACCAAACAGTTGAACGGTGGAAAGGGAACTAGACATGGTGTTCTCTCCAAGAATGAAGAACTTGGAACATCCTTGCTTATATAATATGTGTGGGTAGACAGAGACCGCCGGTACTTTGTGTCCACATGTTCCTCATTGTCGGCAGCAGGGCATCCATGCATTAGGAAACGATGGCGCCAGGTTGACAAGCAAGACTCCTCCCAATGCTCCGCCCACACTTGTTGAAGTCAATGTTCCACAACCGGAAGCCTGTGAGATTTCTTACCTTGCCGGCGGCAGGATCGATCAACACAACCGGTGTCATCAAGCGGGGCTTATGTTGGAGCGGAAGTTGCGTACCACGATGTGGCATCGTCGTGTCAACAACATGTCTCTCTTTGGAATGCGTGTTGTTGACTCTTATCTTCTTGCAAGAGGATGCCAAGGCATCAACTGCAGCTACTCAACCTCTGGTGACTTCTTTGCAGCTCTGGCAGAGGAACTCATTGACAATACCTATGAGTTGAGGGCTCTGCGCAAGAGAACAGCAGCAAGGGCTGCAGCGAAAGCTGGCCACAATGGCACTCCTGTTGCCCCCAAAGAAGATTGTCCCCTTTCCATTGATGCTGAGCTCTGAGGCAGCATGTTGCTCCTACACCAGCCAAGAGAGGCAGGAAGAACAATCCAGGCCATAGAGCTCAGAGGGCAAATATGCCTCAAGAATCTGTCCGGCATACATCTTGTGTCTGTCGCAAAAGCCAGAAATGACAAGCAACCAAAGAGAGATGAAAAGCAGTACTGGATCTGCAACATCTCTGGGCAGCCTTGCATGGGAGCGCACGTCTTGGATGCCATCCAGATAAGCAGGAGGTGACAGAGGTGTGGCAGTTGATGCCTCACCTTGCTTTGTTGACTTCCAATTGTCATGTACCTCGACCATATCTGTTGTTGAGGTTGTTGCGTGTTGTGTGTTCTGATTTGAAATAGACGTCAGTAATTTACGCTAAGTAGTACATCTAAGAAGCGCATTTTTAGGTAGTGCTAGAATCGACATGCGTGCAGGTACCAAACGCCAACCAGCACGATCCCGATCCGTGACGTAATTTCTTCCAAGAATGCGTGCAGTGATTGGAATCGG
>CAICTM010000409.1:0-69103 GCA_903772945.1 Seminavis robusta | reverse complement strand
AAAAGAGAGAGATAAGGCTTCGCTTTAGAATCCTTTTGTTCAGTTACCCAAGAAATCAAAGATGAATCGTACAGATCCGTCTCTTCTTGGGAAAGATGAAAGTTGGTGCGCCCACTCGGAAAGGTTACCTTCTTGAGTAGTCCTGCTTCGCAAGAGACCTTCAACCTCCATCTTAAGAGTGTGGTAATGGACCCGTGAATAGGGTAAGCACCTTGCAATGATAGGGTTTAGCATCGGGACGAAGTTCTACTTCGTAAGTCGTCCATCTGCCACTTTCGCAAGTACCATCGAATAGGTCAGAGTACTTCGTTATAAAGGATGAAGCTGTTCCTCCTTTCCGTGTTTAACTGATTTTACTTTGGCAAACCTGCTTAGAATCAGCTTGTTCGTATTCCGCATCAAAGAATCTATCTTGAGACGCATCTGCAACTGTCATCAACAGCGTGTAGGTCAGGAATGAAGAAGTTCTTTTTTTCATTGGTATCGCTATCTTCATAGGAATAGATGCTCGTCACATTCACTGACATGGTAAGTGAAATTGAACTTGAAACCTAAGTCAGAGAGAATATTCTCGACCTATGTATCATGTTCATACGCCCCAAGCTCTTGGTGACTGTTAGTCCCACTCGATAATTCTATCTTTCGTTGGAACTCAGGAATCAATAGTTGCCCTTACCACTTCGTGGTGGTCTAATTCTTTCCTGAGGTAAGTCCCGTATCGTTTGGACGCCCCAAGATCTTTCATGCGTAATTTCTTAACATGAGTTGGAGCAATCAAGGTTCCAGATGCTCCTGTATCAGTAAGCAACGAGTGTAACAGGGTTTTGGTTCCCTTTTTTTCCCCTCGCTTGTTAAATCTAACATAGACGATGGGTTTTGAGGTCTCTTGTCTGCGACGTTTAACGAGGTGGTTAGCCACGGACGAAGTTAACAATGCTAGAAATAGATCATTCAGTGTTTAGTTGAGCAGCTTCTAGGCAATCATCTAATTTGCCGTAAGATTCATCAGTTGCAAACAATTTTTTACTAGTTAGTAGATATCTTCATCAACTTGGTAATGAAGAAAATCGGAACAGGGTTCCGTTGAATCATCATCCTGGCCTAATCTCAGATAGAGATTTCTCTCATCGAATGATTGAAATTGATAGAGGAGTTGTCCTCATTGTCAGAGTCTTCTGATTTGCGCTTTGGCAACATTGGTTGCGAAGTTGGCAAGTGTTGTACGAGTATCGTCGATCTCGTTTTCTTTGTCATTGTCGAACGAGAGGAAAAATGGTTTGTCACGCAACTAGTTTCTCGAGTTGCGAACGCATGTTTTCCTTGATCCATCTTCATTGTGAAGGAATAGTTGAGGGTAGCTGAAAGTATTTTTTGTTAACAAATGCACATACGAGCTAAAAGCTAATGTAAGATCTTTCGAGTTTTTGAGTTTGAGATGATAAAGTTATGAGAGAGATTAGAAAACTATGAAAACTAATCAACCAGAGAGATCATCATCAAGAGATCGTAGATCTGGCTCCAACGGGAGACTATAAAGTGTGATAGAGTAGGTTGTGGTAGATAATCCTATCGTTCTCCAACGATCCTAAAACGGAAACGTGGAAGGTTTGTCTAGCCGGCGATCAAGTAGCGTGAAGTACTCCATCGCTGGCTAATTATCTAGAGCGATATTTCACAATCGAACTAGTATGACTAGGCGGTCATTGGAGTAAACCTTCTTCTCAAATGACTATTTCACTGAGAGACTCAGTCATGAGTCGAACTCAAACCCTATCTAGGATCGAAGTCGCGAATAAGGCTAGAGCCGTGTATTGCAACAGTACCGATCAACCATTAAGGGGTCCCCATTCCATTGGAAATCATCTTCCCTTGCATCCTTGTGAATGTCCGACGGATTCTTCCTCTCCCTCTTCCTGGTTGGTTGGTGTTGGTGCCCTTGCGCGGCCTCCCAGTGTCAGTAGTCACCTAGATCTGCAGCCCTTGCCCTGGAATCTACTCCTTCTTGTTAGTTCAGTGTCATGCCCAGCACTCTGTTCCGTGCTTCAATACAAGGTTGATAGGCTTGTAGGTGACTTGATAGAGCTCTTGGTTCTTAAACCAATCATCACAGTACTCACAACGATCCAAACCATTTGTAGATATGGTACAAATCAACTGGTAGCTTACAGACGTTACTTTTTAGCATATAGAATGTACTAGACACCGTCAAAAATGTGGCTTCTGAGGTTCCAAATTGACAGTTTCTGGGCTCTGGAGTGGCTCGATCTTATAAAATGAGATTGTACTTAGCAATCCGTAAACTCGTCCTGGTGCATTCTGTATGTAGTTTGCCTCCCAAATACATACGCATACTAAGTAACCGAAAGGGCACGACTGGGTTGCAAGGTCGTGGCTGTATGTTATCATGCATGCTACCTTACAAATCAGAGCTCGTCGGATCCGGTTGATGACCTCACCTTCGAAACTGCTGAATTACTACCAAAGCTTTAACCAGCGACGTCACGATTTTATATGCCAAACACGTGGAATGGTATGGTAGGGGTGCTCCCGTTTTCGCGCTACCTAAAAATGCGCTTCTTAGATGTCATCGGCCGCCGGCAGTGCAGCAGAGAAAACAACAAATAGATATGAGTTTTGTTGTCTGTGCTCAACTGAAGAAAACCGGAGACTTACCCTTGTTTTTCAAATTGCACCAACTTGGCCGTCATGGGCCGAGAACTGACTGCCATCCCATTGTCCATATGATTCAATGAGGGATGGCTTTCGAATCTGCACCTTCAATAACACTCTTGATTATAGGTATGCTTACCTCCGTACCAGTCGTTCGATCGTTCGATCGATCGATCGATTCAACACCGCTCTTGTCGGCCAAGCTCGGATTTCTCTCCTGTTTGCCATAGCAATTCAATGAGGGAGAGAAGTCAGTGCTGTGCCTTCAAAAAAAGACTCGATGGATGATTGGATGGAATCCTAATTCAGTTTAGCCTTAACCTTAGTAACTTCATCGGTTCTTTTTATCCACGAATCGATCTAAACAGACGTTAAACAATGTTAAGTACAGGTTTGGTACTTACGGTTACACATGACCGTTGATTCTGCAACTGAAGTGCTGCTACTCTAATTTACACAGTAAAGGCTGGCAAATCGATTCCAGAGTGCATTTAAGGGGGTAACCAAAAGGTGCGTCGTCTCCTGGAGACGTAATAATTCATGCTTTCGCAACGAAGGAAGCCTGAACCTTTGGATCTTTCCTGCCAATTTTCTGACAAGGAATGTTAAGGTTAGGGCTCAATTCTTTCCAAATAGTCGTGGCAAAATTTTAATATTTGTTTCTCGTCTACAACAAAAGGAGTGAGGGGGGCTGAGCTAGCTAGGCAGAGTACATACTAGTACATGTAAAGGGCCCATGGTGGGAAATTTCTTTCGGGATCGGATGGCAAATGATGAGAGAAGCTTCCGCGGCCGAATAGAGGAACATTGGATCTTCCCCACCAATTTAGGGCTCAATTGTGAACAGGGGGGTTCAAGTTAGGAGGCGGTTTAAGAATTGGGATGTTATCTCCACGGAAGCCTGTGAGGGCCAGGCTTAGGTAAAGCAAAGTCGAAATGCAGGACTAGACTATTAGGTTCCGTGGGATCAGGGAGATAAATTGGGGACCAAAGTAGCCATCCTCACACAACAAAGTATCCTAGCAAGGTCTACAGCTGCATCCACACAAGGCAGTTCCCTGGCAGACAGAGGTGTTTGTCTTCTTTGGATAACAAACACTGGAGCTATGACATGCCAACTCATAATGGTACAAGATATGACAGAGACCATCAGGAATACTGCCAGAGAGGGAACTGTTAGCAACGGTCAGTTTTGTCAACTTGGACAAGGTCAGTAATTCTGTGGGAAGTGTCCCAGAAAGCCGGGTATCTTGGAGCCGTAGATCTTTGAGGTCAGAGAGAAAGCCAATTTCTGTCACTATAGAACCAGAGAACAGATTGCCACTCATAACCAACTTTTTCAAACCTCCAAGGTTGTGAAACAATTCGAGGGTCATGATTCCTGTCAATCGGTTGGAAGATAGATCCAACCACTGCAGGTCTATGTTGCACCCAAGCCATGGTTAGACTGAGCCATAGAAGAGAAATAAAAATTAGAGCAATCCACAGCAGTAAATCATTTGAACTTACCCGAGAGTAATGATAACTCTGATGGGAGAGACCCTGCCAGGGAAGTCTGTTCAATTGTCAGGCTTGTCTGTGGCATTTGTCAACAAGTTTAGTTACCAAACATCTTCCATGTGGACAATGATGAAATGGGTTTGACTTACCAGCTTTGACAGTTTTCCAATTTCACTGGGAATGCTGGAATTGCTCATATTCCAGCCCTCCATTATAAAATTTTCCAACTCAGTAAGCTGACCAATTTCACCTGCCAGGAAATAAATGGCATGAAAACAAGACATGATGGTGAAAATCAACGGCCATTGCACCATCAAAGCAAGCACTTCAGTTTTGACCTACTGGAGAGTGAAATACCTGCTCCTTCACTTCCAATCATGATAAGGCTTCTTAGCCAATTCATCTGGCTTGTGACAGCTAGGAACACTGATTTGGAATCTATCCCATGACAATAATCCATCCCAAAATAAGCTAGGTTTGTCAACTGAAACAGTTCTGGGGGGAGGGAGCCTGTATAGTGATCAAAAGGGCAGGAGCTTGAGTTCATGTCTCGTGGAGTCAATGGTTTCGAACCGCAAAGTGAGGCTGTCATCGTTGATTTTGCCTTACCTGTTAGTCCCATACTGGCAAAGTGGATACTTGTTAGCTTCGATAGAAGCGACAATTCAGATGGAGCACTCCCTGAGATTTTGTTGGAACCTAGTGTTGCATCGATTAAGCTTTGCAACAGGCCTAGCTCAGTTGGCAAAGTACCTGAAAGGCTTGTGACAGGTGTGTACAGTGTTGTCAGCCTTGTCAACAATCCAATCTGAGATGGTATCTGCCCAGTAAGTGCCATGTTAGATGAGAGATCCAGAAGTTGGAGACTGGGGCTGAGAAGTGAAATATCTTGTGGAAGCGTTCCTGCCAAGTTGCTGGCAACCATGGACAGAGAGATAATTTGTCCTGAAATGTCACAGCGACGTCTTGCAGAAGCTTCAAGAAGAACAAAATTCTGCTCCCAGTCACACTCATGTGTTTGCCAGTCCAGCCAACCATGATTATTGACCCAATAGTCTCCTCTGGTTGAATAGAAGAATGTAGCCAGGGCAAATCGCTGAACTAGTCTCCAGTTCGGAAGACTTGTATTGTCTCCCACCAGCCATTCATAAGCCTTTGATTGTGGAGAATTTGGATCATCAAGTGCCTCCAATGTGTAGTCAGGAAGATTGAGGCTGTCCAAAAAACTTCTTGGTGGGCTTGTGGCTCCGGTGCTTTCTGGTATTTGTATGGCCCCTTGCTGTTGTTTATGACCTATCTGGTTGTGTCTATTGCTTTTGACAGCAACCCCAATAGTTATCGCCAGAACAATAAGTATTGCCACCAGTGCTTCTGCCGAGAGTGACCAGAACAGCTTTCTCTTCCACCACCATTTGGCGTTTTTAAATATTGGCTGAGCCGTAGGAATCCGCTCGTTTTCCAATTCCTCCACTGGCTCAGCCTGAATAAGATTGCTATCTTCTGATGTCAATTCCACTCCTTGCTCACTTCCATCATCAGAACTGGGAGATTGTGTTGCTGGGTGCCGTGGGCTTATCCCTGGTGTGACGTACGTGTCAGCTAGTGGTCCTTCTGCGGCATACGCACCGGGTGCTATGTTTCTTCTCCCTCCATGAAACCTTTGCAGCGCTAGCGGTAACGACGGCGGCTCAAAGTTTTGGTTCAAAGACTCGAAGAAAGATGTTTCAGCAGTCTGTTGGTGTGTCGCGCAGTGGACCTTATGACTGTTGTCACTGGCAAGAGTGTCCTCATATGATTTGGACTCCTCTTCTAATACTCTTGACTGCCTTTGGATATAGGTGTGCTGCAGCTGTTGCTGCTTTTCTAGCAATGCCTCCATCTTTTGCAGCAAGCCACCGCAACAGACAGTCCTATCGCTCAATACGCAAATACGCAAATACGCAAATAAAACTGCATGATGTGCCATCTCTCAGATCGAAGTTGCTCTTTAGAAAGAGGGTTCGCAATGCTGTTGCTGTGGCTATTATTCGTCCTACCGGTACCGGTACTGGCATGCGATGCACGATGCACGGCATGGGAAGACAACTTTAGACGGAAAGTTGAGGTAAAGATAGGGTTGAAGTAAACAATACCGTTACTAGACTAATAAACATGCTCATAGTTTATAAAAACGTTTACCGCACCCACCTGAAATCCCAAGCTGTCTTCCAGTCCCAGTCGTGTGTGGGTGACGACGAGAGGTACCGTGTGCTAGCTAGTATGTGTCGATCGGCCTGCAGTCCTGTCCAAGCCATCAACGCAACTCTCACTCACTCATGCAGGGATCATTATTTTCATTGCCTTGGCAATTTCTCGCATGGCCGTCTCTCTAAAGGCATGTTCTCGAAAGTACGGAATGGTCACTCGTTCCAGCACGGGCCGTATTTCCACGGGCAGCGTGCTTGCCTTTGGAATGACACAATTCTTGACATCGTGCACCAGGATAATCGTCTTCTGGGCGCCCAGGGCTACTTTGATTTCGCTCTGGCAATATGGGCGTTCCAAGACACCTGGCGTGAGCGAGCAACAGGAGAAAGTACTGGGAATCCAGCCGCAATAGAGCAAGATCTTGCAGATTGTCGACGTCCAGAAAGATTCGTAGATTCTTTTCGGGGAACATGACCTGCATGCCCACGAAAGTGGATCAGGAGCGCCTTTCGGTGTAAACAAACTACGTCCACACCTACTATTGCAGAACGTACCTGTAGTTGCAACTTGATTGATGGCTTGTGCCAAATCTTCTCCTCCTTCGTGACGATGAGAGATAAAGACATCGTAGAGGCCTCGCTGGTGATCCGGTGGGCCCATGGTCATACTTGATAGACTCTTTGGATGGCACAGGAATGCCAGGGCCGAATACAGCGCCATCAAGTCTTGGTTTTGACCCGACAGGATCCCCTTCAAGATTCGTAGCTTGGATCCAACCAATGGGCGCGTCCAAACGATCCCAATCATGGTCGCTCAACAAAACAAGCTGATCATATTCCACATGATGCCTCGCAAAGATCGAGTGGGGCACAGCGTACGGTACCAATTCTTCAATAAACACTCTCCAACAAAGTCGTCGGCACGGTTCGAATGTGTCGCGTTCGCGTGGCGAGAGTCATGCCCGACCGATAAGGCTCGGAGTGTTAAAATGTCGATTCTTCTTTGGGGTGTTTTCTGTTTTCAATTTTACTGTACTAGCATTCGGAGGAGATATTGGAATGGACCAATCCAACCGCGAGGGATGCGACTCTACCGTGTGGGCATGGGTACTGTACCCAGCGTGCTAGCTAGTGTCATCCCACTCGATGGATAAGGTGGCGTCCTCGCCGGATCGATGAATGACGCGAATGGGTACATCGTACACTGGAATCGAATCGGGCAGTGGAAAAGTAAGTGTTTGCTGCAAAGTCAGTCCATTTGTATTCAATTGTTGGCTCCAACGCAGAATGTGCCCCCAAAGCCGGAAACAGAAGCCTGTACCGGTAGTGTTCCCCTCTCGGACCGAATTTCAATTTGGAGCTCTGTGGAAGCGGTGACTCGACTCCGTCTTTTATTTCAAAGACAATTTCCTTTTCTGTTTGATGAGGAGGGACCGACGCTTCTTGTGATAAGGTTTCGTTCGAAACATAGAGCACTGAATGAGACGGGTGGCAGGTGATGATCACGTTTCTCTGAAGTTTGTCCTGCCTTCTTGTTTTTGTCGTCCGTCGGAATTCCGGCTGGCGTGCGTACAGCTGTACGACTGTACCACCCCAAAGCTTTTGTTCCGCTCGATCGAAGGGATCCTCTTCATCAATAGTCGGTCCCCCCTCCGTTTTGTTCCGCTCGAGCCAACGTATCAGACCCCACCAGGGCCCTTTCCTTGGTTTCCATGTTGCCCTGCTTGCACACTGGATTGCTTGCCTTGTGTTCTTGAATTGTGCCCTCCCCTCCAGCTCTGTCCCCATCCTCATCTTAGCTCTCTCTAATCCATAGTAACTTTCCCGTTTCGATCAGACCCCAACAAAACACCATGCACTCCTTGAATGCTACCTTTAGCAATCTGACCATGGCGTTTTCCCCCTCGAGACTGGCAGCACTGTTCCTGCTTGTCACCTGTGGCTCTGTGATTGTGTCGTATGACTTGCAGCTTCGAGAATCGGACGTAGACATGGAGAGCTTGCAGCAGGTGACTGATTTTCCTCAATCACCACCACAAGCAATCAAAGCCATCATTCCTGAGGACTCTCCAATACCGGTACTAGTAGCCGCCAAGAGGCGTTTGCTACACGACAAAGCGCAACAAATGGCAGAGCGAGAAAGAGTGGACATGTACGAAGTGGGACATTTTCCCGCCAATTTTCCACTCGAGGAATTTCTGGACGGCCCCGGAATGCCCTACTACGATGCTGACATCCATAACCAACTCGTCTTTCCCACGTCCCCCAAAAATGAGGCCTTTTGCGAATTCCAACAGGATCTGGCCAGTGCCTTTCATTTGCCGCATACCATGCAGCAACTTTTGAGGTGTTTTTCCTGGTGGCAGGCCAATCCAACCAAAAAGCCGGCCTTGCTATTGGACAAGCAATTCCGTCTCAAATCGCAATTCACCGAAGGATTCATGAAAGCCCTCGTTGAGACCTTTGGACTGCGCGTCAGAGAACCCAAAAAGAACTTCAAAGCGGCTGCCGTACACGCCTTGACAACGGGACGGAACCAATCCACCACCGTCTACTATCAAATGAGATCCACGCAGGATGCTGAAGTCTTGCGAAGTGGAATCATTAAACAGTACAAGCTGGAAAGCAGTGGTTGTCGAAACAACAAATATCCCACTATTGGCTTTCTCAATCGCGTCGGACACCGGCACGTTTCCAATTCACACGACATCATCCAAGAAATTGCAGCCTCCAAAATCAATCACACGGAAATCCAATACCTCGATTCCTTTGATGGAAAATCCTTTTTGGAACAAGCGGCATTCATGGCCAATGTGGACATCCTCATTAGTCCCCATGGGGCACAACTCACCAACAGTATTTTCATGCCCCAATGTGGCGGATTTTTGGAACTCTTTCCCCGTGGATATCACTGGCCCGAACTCTTTGGGACATTGGCTGCGTCCAATGGGCATCTGCCCGTCGGACTCTACACGGGGCCTCCCGAGAATCGTACGCAAGATATCAAGTACTTTTGGTCCACCTATGAGCTTCGCATCCAAGCCAAACACAAATCCGTAGAGGCACATCCGGGAATGTCGGCCTTGGCCATTCAAGAGCTCGTCCTGCACCGGGAATCCTGCTGCCAGCAGCAACTCCAAGACAACAACAAGTCGTAAATGATAGCAACTCTAGATCGATTGACTCGAGACGAGACGAGACGAGACGAGACGAGACGAGTGACACAGCTCCAAGAATCCAAGCAACGCTTCGTTGATTTCATACGGGAGAATCCAAGCTGCCACGTCTTGAGCGAAACATTACAGCATCTCCAAGGATATGCTGGACACAGTTATCCTTGGTATTCTTTAGTGGACGATACGCACGGCAGCTGGCAGCAATTGCATCAGGGACAGTATTATATCTTTGTACATCGTACCAGTGGCTAGCTAGCTATCTATCGATTCGTTAGTAATCAAAATAGTTGGGACAGTGCGATAGAATGGAATGAGCGTGCACGACGGGACAATGCGGTCCCCCCACTCGCGCGGATCCATCGGTCAGGGTGACATTGGGTAACCAGGCAGCACGTCGACGTTGCAATACTTTGGCAAATCCTGGATGGATGTGCGTCTCGGCATGAAAGTGCTTTCGTTTGGCTTGTTTGTGATATTTCAACCAAAGAGCATGCCCGTCGATAGCGTGCGGTCGAAAGGCGTAAAAGTCGGTGTGCAATGCTCCGGGATAGTACTTGATCACAATGGCATCCACGGTCGTGTTGTGCAGCGTGGGTAGGATCCAATCGTCGACGTTTCGAAACAGAACATCGGGGTTAAGACGAATGACCCAATCGTAATCATCGAACCAGGAGGCTGTGTCGTTGGTTGTTGTGGTTGTTACTGGCGGGGCAAAAGGGAACGGAGCCAACATGGCCGTAATGGCACCCTGTTGCTTGATTTGTTCCGAGTCCACTGTGCTGCCATCAGCAGAGTTTGCAGTAGAGTTGGTCCATGCGTGTTCGTAGTCTTGTGCGTGGTAGACGCGAACATTATGGAAACCCAAACTCTGCAGTAGGTGGTAGTGTTCCTTGTCGTGCACACCGGTTCGAGTCGAGCTGGTATCGTAGACAATCAAGTCGGCTTGTTGCAGCTGTGGGAATCGTTGGACTGCCGCTGGCCAACAGCTTCGTAGAAAAGCCTCGTGCTCGTCACTCCAGTGAGTGGTCATGTACAATGCAAGCTTCAAGTCGTCATTGGTCGCGGGATCACTCTCGTCGTTTTCAAGGACGAGGTGATCCTTGGCAGTATTGCTTCGCTGCTGCTGCTGTGGTTGTAGCTCTCTCCCTCTGATAACAGAAGAATACTCTCGAAGGAAGGACCTGATTCCATCATAATACAAGCAAAAGCTCAATACCCCGACAAACCACCAAAGACGAGTGCTCCATGACATTCGTTGCTCCAAGTTGGCTTGGACCTGATACCCTTTCATTCTGATCTACTCTACCGGTACTACTTGCGTGCAGCTAATGTGGCTTGGTGATTTTGGCATGCTGCTCTTGCCATGGCATGGAAGACTTTTGTGAAGGATACATACATGTCAACATCGAGCTGTCTCGAATGGATGTCGGATAGCAGGAGGACGAGGTTACAGTTATTTTTTTACCGTACTGGTACTGTTGCAAACTTGGATCGACGATCTGTTCAAAAAATCAAAAAATGAGAGCAATACTTCTAAGAGTTAGAGTTAATTAAAGAGGGAATTCGGAAGGCGACAGAACAGGAAAGGAGGAGAACAAAAGAGGAGGACGTACTCAACCATCCATACTAGCTAGTAGTAGTAATTATGTAATTATTTTTAATAAATAGAGACAGTACAGGCTTGACGTGGGGGAGACAAAAAAGAGATTGTCAAGCTTCTTTTCTTATAAAACAATAAAGGATGAACATTGAACATTTCATAGCTATTCTATCAACTGCATGCATCTCTTTTCCTGGGAAAGTCTGGATTTAAATACTTAGAAATCATGGAAATTTGGGCCTAAAAGAAAATGAAGACACGTAGGTTACTCGTAGGTTTCATCAGAGACATTAACCTTAAGAGAATTTGACATTAATCACCAGCTTCTTACGTGGCCTCCATTGATCTTCAATCATGGTAAAAGGTCTTTGCCACACTGCCCGGCACGAGCCAGTTAGCTACTGGGTACCGTATGGTACTGGTTCTGGTGGACTGGGTCACTGGGTCTGAGAAATCCAGTGCCACTTCTTCAGTTTTCGCAATTTCAGGTTTCATCTTGCTTGCGGACTGCAGACCAAACAAGCCCCTTCCTCCTGCTTCCTTGTAATGAACTAACTGGTACCGGTAGTGACAAGGCATTACATTACACTCCCTCTCGAGCGGTCAGGTTCTCTCTCCAAACTAGACTAACACTCACACCAAACTCCCGACAAAAGCAAGAAGACTGCCTTGGCGGGGTACCAGTGCACCGTGTATGGCAACTTGTCGCGGTGGCAACAAGGCTCATCGTACGTACCGTACGGTATCATACTCGTCCAAAGAAAAAGAGAACCCTTCTATTGTCTTGATCTAAGCGGTGGCATCCATTGATCAAGAACCGCAGCTTGGAATCCAGCTTGTACCCACTCCTCTATCCACCCTCCACCATCACTACACACCATCACTACACACTACATCCATCCATCCATCTATCATGTCATCGGCGGAAGAACGCGCTAGTGGGTATTCGCTGCTGCAGGAGCAAGTGTTGGCGATTAGCCCCAAGATTTCGGCGTCGATCAGTATCCCGTGCAGTTGCTTTATCATTGCCGAAGTGATTGGAGAACACAAGGCAGGTCGCGGCACGACAGCCGTCCAACGGACTCTGTTGGCCATGAGCTGTGTCGATATTGCCGCCAGTTTCGCGTGGTTCTTGTCCTCGTGGGCCGTGCCGGCCGAAAGTGACTTTGCCTTTGCCGCCGGGACTGTGACCACGTGCACTATGCAAGGCTTTTTGCTCCAATTTGCCATTGGAGCGCCACTCTACAATTCCAGTCTTTCGCTGCTCTATCTACTCATGATCAAAATGAGATGGACCGACCAACAATTGGCAAGGGTCGAAAAGTGGATTCATGTTTGTGTCGGAGCATGGACACTCGGAACATCCACGCTATTGCTACCACTCAAGCAGTACAATCATATTGGGGCGGTAAGTGCATACACAGGCACACTACCATATCCGGCTACTTAGCTAGCTGGCAAATAGCTAGTTGCCTTGACGTATGGGTAGCCTTAGGTCTAGCTACCTTCGTTGATCACTCATCCATTCGTTCTCTGCTTTCTTCATATTAGGTATGCTGGGTGATTGGATCTCCCGGTGGTTGCGGGAATAGCAGCTTCCAAGCCAACCCAGAGGTGGAATGTGATCGAGGGGACTATGCCTGGGCTTGGGGATTGGCACTCTTTTACGTGCCCCTCTGGCTCTGCGTCATGGCCTGCAGTGTCTCCATGGCATTGCTCTACAGCGAGGTACGCACCACACACCAACGATCCATTCGATACTCCAATGCCATTGTCGGATTGCAATCATCAGCACGACGCCATACGAAACGTCTGGCACACAGCAGTAGTCAAGATACCAACCGTGTTGCCATTCAGGCTATTCTCTACAGTCTCTCCTTTGTCATTACCTGGTTGCCATCCACGCTGTGGTCCATTGCTCATTGGTTCCATTGGAGTCATTACGGGCTGGACATTGCGGCTGCCATTGCCGAACCGTTGCAAGGTCTCTGGAACTTTCTCATTTTTCTCAAGAGTCGTCCTCGAACCGTGGCCAAGATTCGAAACAGCGTGCAACGATCCGCGTCACGGTTGGGCTTGTTTGTGGGGTTGTCGTCGACGACGACGTCGTCGCGTTGGAGTATTTTCTCTATGCGGCCCAACGACAGGGATGAATCTTCCACCACTACGGGTGTGGCCCGCAACAACGCCGTGGAACGGAATGACGAGCACGGCAATGCGGAACTACTCGATACGCAACACACCGCGGCATGCATGTCGTCGTCGTTTCGAGCCGCAGAGGACGGGAGCGAGTGCTCCGGTATAAGGATGAATGGCGACGTAGCCGACGACATGCCAAGGGATCTCTTCTCGGAGGACCATCACGACGACGAGACAGTTGAAGAAAAGTCCACGGCACAAAACTTTGACGAAATGATTGTTCAGTTGTCACAGCGTCACCTCAAACTGGAAGCCTCGTTCCGACACAGTGTGGCGCGACAACAGGCGCGACAACAAATCATCAAAGAGTTTGCCATGACCACCAGCATTGAAGAAGAGGGCTCGGATGATGATGATGATGATGATGATGATGCGAATGGTGGTTCTTCCGCGGCAGATGATGACCATGACGACCACACAACGGATCATTCATTGAGAGTGATTGAAGAAAACCATGCAGCAGTCGACAACCATGATGACAAACTAGATGCCAGTGGACAAGAATCCATCCAACCGTTGGCAATGGGGGAAGCAGCCCCGGAGAGAATACCGAGTGCAAAAGAAGAGGTCCCGCCGCCATTGGAAAAGAAACACGTCGATGTTCACCGCACATGGGTTCGTGTGGAAAACAGCCGGGGCGAGAAGCAAAGTAATGATGATTTTACAGTATAGGAGAATGGGACAATCTGCAGTCTGTTGAGTACCGTACTACTGACAGGATCAATGGATAACTAACTGATTGGGGGGAGAGTGACCGGTTTGACACATGGCAATGATAAATCATCTTTGGCAGCTACTTTGCTTGGCTATTCCTGGCATCTTTTCAATAGAGACACGGATATGCAGCAGGAACACGATGGTCTCCATATGCAGGGCAATATTGGCAAGTTAAGCGGGCAAAACATTCACCACCCTGGCAGCTAGCCATGATGGCAAAGCTCCCACTCTTGAGGTCAGGTAGCGAGGTTTGGGATACTTTTCAAAAATGGCATCTTGGATGTTTTGGCATGTTGCTTCCATGCTTCCAGTAGTTGTGGCCAATTCAGTGCTAGGCTCCGCACTGTTGCTTTGCAAGAAGAACCCCGGTTCAATGAGACTCATCGAAACATCATGGGGTGCTACTTCTACCCTCAATGCATCAAACATGGCTTCAAGGGCATGCTTGGAGCCTTGGTATGCTGCCAGAAGACGTCCACCTGGAAGAAGTCCTGGGGCAGAACTCACTGTAATGATTCTGCCTTTGTTTTGTTGAATTATTGGAAGTGCTGCCTGAGTTAGCATGTAGGTTGCCATTACGTTGACTTCCATGATTTTCCGAATTGTGTAAACACCCATGAATTCAAATGTGCTGATGTCATCGAGCCCTGGATTGTTGACAAGAGCAATCAGAGGCACCTGGTCAACTTTGATTTGTTCAATCACAGCATCGGCATGGTGTTGGTTGGTAATATCTACTAGGATGACTTGCTTGACATTTGGCAAGTCAAATGGAGAGCCCCGCATTTTTTTGGGCACGCCAGCATAGAAAGTAATTTGTGGGTATTGCTTGGCCAGCCAACCACTCACAAGTGGCCCGTCCAATCCCAGAGGATGTGCCAGAAATGAGAATGGCGCCTTTTTGATGGACCGGAAACTCTTTACGCAGAACCCAACGGTGAACTGAGACAGCCACAACCAAAGTGGGGACAATGGCGTTCAGGAAGGTAAGGGGAAGAGTGGACAAGTTCATCATCTAGTTGAATAGATTTTGTAGAGCTGTTTACTGTGTTTGAGTTTATTGTTGGTTTAATTTGTGAGCCTGTTTGTGAGCCTTGTTTGAAGAGTTGGGGGTCGTCTTGCAAAACAAAGACCACACGCGATTGCTCAAAGCTGTTCGACGACCTGCGCTCTGGGTCCCCTTTCCACACGAACAGAAAAGCGTGACCCAGAATTCACTTTTAAGAAAACAAAATGTGAAAGATCGCCAAAAATGCCAGCCAGCTCGAAGATCTCCACGGGAAGCGACGGAAGAAGCTCCTTCAATGGATCCATCCTGACAATGTCAACTCATGGGCATGTCAATTCATGTTCACTTCTATTCTCTTATCCCCGCTTCTTCTTTAGCTGTGTGGATGGAGCATGACAGCAATCCTTCGCTTGTGTCTGATTTTGCAGGTTACCATCATCTTGCTCCATCATCAGCATTGCTTGGCAACTGTTGTGGAAGTCTACGAATCGTCCCTTGGAGGGAGCAGCGGCATTGAAGGAACCACCCTTGCGGCGCCCTTTAGCGACTCGTCTACTGGAGTTGCTCGCTTTCAACACGTCTTCAAGCCTCAACTGGAAACCTATATCTTTTCGAATGGACGCCATGAATCAAGTGGCTTGAATTCCTTTGTGACGGTCGACATGACAGTGGCGTCCAACGACGACCCTCTGGCTCCGTTTCGAGGTGCGACCGAAAAGTTGCTGGATCCAGGGGCCAGTGGCGCCGCCTATACGTGGGTCAGTACGTATACACAAGTTTCCTCATCGACTGTTGTGAGACACTATGCCTTGTTTTCCGGTGGCAACACGCGTGACAATCAAGTCTTTCCTTCCCAACTGTACTCGTTTGACGAAAACCAAGATGGCACTCTCCAACCAGCCGTGTTGCAATGGTCTGCTAATCCCAATCTTCCAGCGCGATTTGCCCTTTTGGTCGATCTTGGGGCCATTCCTCAAGATCCCAAATCTCCCAATGGGCCCATGGTGTCCGTGGAAGGATCCGTGGACATTGTCATTGCTGGATTTGCTGGGATAGATATTTATTCCCAGGCACAATCAACTGCAGAAGGAGGAGGAGGGTGGACAGCAACACGATATGTCCCCATTATTGGATCTACGTCAAGAACCTATGTGGGTGTGGATATTCTGGAGGCTCCATCCCTGGGCAAGTTCTTGGTTATAGTCGCTCGGAGTCCCTGGAGCATGGCCGGGGAGGATCTGGATGCTCCCTGCTTCATCTATGATTACCGCAACAATGCGCTTCTTCATCCCTTTGCTGCCATGGGTCAAACCGTTTCCGTGGCGGTCATGGACGACAATACACAAATGATGGTGGGAGCGGGAGGACAAAACAACATACAGGGACAACCCAACTTGATGTACAAGTTTCTGCCTGGATTTTCACCAATCCCCTGTGAGCTTGCCGAGACACAGCTCGTTCCGGGAGCTCCCGCAACCTTTCAGCCCATGGAATTTGATGACATTTTACCCACTCCCAGCGACGAGTACGCAACTGTGGCTCTGTCAGGACTGACCAAGACACGGCAAGTCATTCCATTTCGCATACCGGGACAGCCCAAAGACTATATCCTGGAAGTCAATATTGCACAGCCATCATACATTTACTGTCGAAACAGTAATGGAGAGACGTTTCGCATTATCCCTCTCCCTGGATCAGAAGGTCTTATAGATGTCTTTGCAAGGGCGGCTGACATCTTGGTTCATGAGATTGCTGTGTACGTCGTCTTGGCCATGAATTCCGGCGAGAATCTAGTGTATTCCGTCAACCGCAACTTGCTCTTGGCCCCGCCAGCTCCAACAACTACCGTGGCGCCAACGACAGTCGTTCCATCCACGCATGCGCCAACTACGAATGCCCCATCCACTGCCACACCCACCACTGGACTGCCCACTACTCCATCGCCAACAACGATTGCACCCACCACTCCAACACCCACAACAGTGGCTCCGACAACCCCGCAACCCACTGTTACTGCTGAAGCACCCACAACCAAAACACCAACAGCAATAACAGATTCTCCGTCGCCAGCTCCCACTCAGCTAATAATGCCAACCACACCGCAACCAACGCTTCCTCCATCTGTATTGTCGCCCGCACAAGCACTTCCACAACAAAAGGATGCTCCGTTGGAGCCAAAGTGTGGATCTGTGGCATCCTCTGCTGGTTACGGTGGTGTGGGAGGCCAAAGCAAAGGGTGCGATAGAATTCGAAACTTGCGACGGAAAAAGCGCATTCGTGGACGGTGAAGGCGCAGCTACGGCTGGTTGTAGTTATGATTGCCTTCTTTATGAAACCGAGGAGGAGGCGAGGGTCCCGTAGTACACTGCAACTGCAGTGCTTCCAACAGGACTTCCACGCAAGAGTTGGAGGATTGACCACCGCGTGCTGGGGGTTCAATTTATTGGTCCTGTTTATAATAGTACGGTATTGTAGGAATGACCAGTCCACTGATCTGCAAATTCAGATCTATCTTGCTCTGGACTGAGTCATTCTGTAACCACAGGAGCCAAGAAAGAGTACATTATTTGCAGCTCTACGGTATCTCTACATATCCTAGTTTTGGATTCTTGCTATGTCATCTAGCTAGCTACTAGATATGTTTGTCCTTTGTGAGCCAGTCTCGCATATCCTTGACAATGTAAAACGCCGACCCCATGATGTAGAATGCCCACGAGGCACGAACTGTTATGACTGGAAATGAGTTGTAGAGTGCAACTCCTAGTTTGGCCCATGCCACTCCCATGGATGACCCCAGGACAGCACCGACACCAATTTGACCCCAGGAATGATAGCCACAAATGACTCGCAGGAGTGCCACCATGGATGCTCCCATCAAAACAGCAATGGAACCTTGCAATGACAAGATGGATTTGGAAACCCACGCCGCAGCCATAAAGAAGGTGACCAAGGAATGCGAGGAAGGCATCCCAGGATCAGTCAGTAGTGATCCTGTAGGTCGATCATGATTGATAATTTGCTTCAGCACCACTGTGAAATAGACAGAGGCAATGGATCCAACCACAATAAAGGGACCTTGATAGTGAGGAACGCGGGTCCAAATGCCCAGTACTGCGGCCAGAGTTACGAGCCACTTGGTGGAAGCATTCAGGCGGTAGGTCCAGGCAGGAATGACAATGGAGGAGTTCTCACTGCCATCGATGGAAGACTGCTGCTGTTGCTGAAGACGCACGATAGGGTTTTGTTGGAATCTCATTGAGGATGAAGGTGACAGCAAAGCTGATGGTGGCGGGAAAGCTGACTTTCTTGCAGTGGGAACTGCTGATCGACTGAATGCTACGCCATTACGCAACAGTATCAGCAGTACTATCAATGACAGAGGTAGAGATGTTCTAGTTGTTATGCCAATAGTCAAGCCACCCATCATCTTCTTCTCGGAGTCCAGATGAATCGAATCAATGAATACAGCAAAAACACTTGCTTGTAGCAGACCCAATTGCAGCCATAAAGTGTTTTCGCACCTACACGTGTACCACGGCCAGGCCTGAAAAGACAATTCATCGATTTTGTACCGACGTGATCGATAGTTGTGGTAATTATAGGGTTAGTGCTATTACTACTTTTTAAAAGTACATGTATTTGAGTAAAGATACCATTTTACCGCATCCACCTCAGATGAATCAATGAATACTGTACAGGCTGTATCGAAGCTATTGACACAAACGCAAGCACGGTTCCGCTAGGACATTCGAATGCGAACCTTACATCAGGACTAAAAGACTTAATTTACTCATAAAAGACTTAGAGAAATAAACGGTGGCTCCCAGCCACTCGTGTGCTCTTCTTTTTCATTATTGTGGTCTATGATCCACTCTATCAAGATGATGCTATCTCCTCTACAGCGGCTACTCCTCTCAACAAAGGCTACTACTCACCACCATGACAAGCTCCTCTTGTTTGGTTAGCGGCAGCGGCAGCCGTTCGCCGTTCGGTCGTTGACTGCTTCCGTTCGATGGATCGATTCGATGAATTCTTTTTCCTCGGAGCGACCTTCTTATCGGAGCGACCATGACGCCTCCAGGGAGCGAAGTCTGCAACAAGCAGCTACTACTAATGCAAGCGACGCCTCGATCGACAATGGCACTGGAAGGAACTGCTTCCGTTCGACGGATCGCTTATGACTGGTCGATTCGATTCAATCATTCGGTCGGTGGCTGCAGACTGCCACGGAGCGACCATGACACCTCCTCTTCCGCGAAGCGGCCGTGAAGCGTCTGCTAGTGACACTACAAAAGCAACAAGCGGCAGCTCCTCTACTACTGCTTTGACTGTCAACTGAATACAAAATACAAACATGAAATCTCCTCCATTTTCCTGGCTCAAGCCAACAATTCTCCATTGAATCTTTGAGTTGAGTGCTCCAGTCTTCATGCAAAGCCACCCAGTCCTCTAATAGACTCTACAGTGCAGATTGAGTGCTGAGAGTGAGAACAGGAGCACCTTTCCCATGGAGAAATCCATGGCAGAATGACAACAAAATGATATCCAAGCCTGATTTTTCATAGAAGCTCCATAGGAAAGCTTGGAGATAGCAAATCCTTTTTGAGGGGTGGCTCTGTGAGTGTGTTGGGGAGCCAGTTCTAGAAAAGGATTTGCTATCTCAAGGTATTGGTAAAGCTAATAGCCATTTGGTCAACACTGTTGCCATGGTGATAAAATTCATTTTATTTGCTTCAATCTTTTCCTTTGGGAACCATTGGTTTCAATGCAGGATTCGCGAAATGACCATTTCTGTTAGCAATGACCGCTTTTGATTTTGGTTTGGACAAAACGAATTTGGAAATGTCAAATGAATCTGCACCGGAGGGCCAGTCCGTACAGCAAAAGCACTTGCAGTGGCTCTTGCAGCCGAGGAGTTTTCGAACCGTTTTGAGTCCTGAAGACTGTGACTCCCAGCTTAGTTGGCTTGGTATTCTCACTTTTGTGCTGGTAGTTTAGGTAGTTCAGGTAAATATAGGGTTAATGTCAATTGTTACTATCAATATTTGATTGCAGAAACTATTTTACCGCAGCTACCTGAGAACATTCCCAATGCTGCCAAAAGAAAGGATCCCGCATCCCATTGATCGCCGAACAAATTTGGTGTTGGCCCTCCCAAAAAGGTCAGCGATCCACAAAATATGCTTCTGAAGAGCTGCCTGACAAAGAAATTGGACGGTTTGATGGTGCATCCAACAAACATTGCGACCCTTTGTGCTTGGAAGCCAAAAAGGTCTGGGAAGAGTCGACTGTAGCTGCCGAGTTGCTCGGAACCACAATCCACAAATCCTTTCCCATTAGCCTCTGCTGACCCCTGTTCCAAGCTTAGTTAAAAGAAGTATATATACCATGAAGGTCGCTCCCCTCTTCGTGACCTCCCTCTATGTCGCCATGGCTGGAGTTATGATGCCATTGTCGACCGTAGCCGAAGGCGAGGGCTCCTTGGGAGAATTCCCTGAAGAAAACTCTGCCGATGGAGCAGCAACGTGGGCAATGCCCCATGAAGATTCTCAAGACGAAACTCCAGACGAAACGTCTCCAGACGAACCTCCGACTGGTGAGGACCCATTTGCTCCCGATACAGACCCTCCCGCTACTACAGACCCTGGCGATATCGAGGATCCTGTCGCGAACATCCTTGAACTTGTGACCAACACGCTTGGAGGTGCCGACGCCCTTTTGAATATGCGATTCCTTCAAGTCATGACCACTGGAGAGGCTGAAATTGAGTACGAAGACACCACCCCTGATGAAGTTGGCAATGCTGCTTCGTTTGAACGAAACTACACGATTGACTTGTTTGAAGGGAACGTCCGAATCGACGAACTCACGGTGCATGAGTTCGAAGCCCTTCAGTTCTTCCCGCCAAGCTTCACTACCCGCATCATGCAACAAACGATTGGGGAACAGATTGGATCAAAAATGTTCGTACCGAATGGGACCATGCCATCTGAATCTGTGGCTGCCTTGTCCCATCAGCTGGTGTTCCAAAACCCTCATGTCCTCCTAGTCTACATCCTTGCCAATGATGTCTTTGAAAATATCACCTATGCTGGATTGGACCGAAACGATAATGCCATGCTCATTGTTCCTGACCCTGATGATATCTGGCCCATCACCATGTTCGTCAACACAACTTCAGGTATGTTAGTTTTATGCACGCGTTTAAGAATCGGACATGACCGGATGATGCTTGCTTATGATTCCTCACTCTGTGTTACCCTGTACCATACTATTACAGGATTCATCAACAAGGTGACAACTCGCCAGGCCCACCCATTGGTGGGTGATCGAAGAGTTACCTTTCGATACTTTAACTGGGTGATTGAGAGCGAAGGACCCTCCCCTCTGCTGTTCCCACGAAGGGTTCGAATCTCCAATCAAAACGGAAAAGTTGTCTGGGACGAACGACGCGATTCCGTCATGACACCTGCGGATGTGGACATGTCCATGTTTGAATTCAGTGGCAGCGTGGATCCGGATAGCTTTGACGCATTCGCCTTTTACTACGGTCTCGCCAACTCTCTCTTGTTTGACACATTCGACATGACTGGATTCTGGTTCCCCTGGAGGGTCGCTTACAGTGACCCTCAAGAGCTGGCTCCTGGTGTCACGTGGATGAACGCAGGAACCTCCGCTTCGCTGGTTGTGGAGCATGCCGATGGCTTGATTGTGTTGGAAGGTTTCGGTAGCCAGTTCCAGACCCAACTCTTGTTGCAAGCTGCGGGAGAGCTCTTTCCTGGAAAGAGCCCGACACATGTGTTGCAGACTCACTTTCACTTTGATCATTCTAGTGGAGTCCGAGAATACCTGGGTGCAGTAGAGGATGTGACGCTCGTGATTGGAGACGGCACCACCGAGTTCTGGTTGGACGTGATGATCGCCCAGCACAGTATAATTCCAGACTCTGTGGAAACTGCCAATGTGACGAACTATGACATTGTCACGGTGGAATTTGACCAGGAACAAGTGCTTTTGGATGCCGACGGCATGGTGGTGACGGCCTATCACACCAGCCGCGCCGAACACGCCGAGGACATGATGATTTTCACGGTGGATGTCAACGCCACTCGAATCCTGTATCAAGCCGATCTGTACAATGGTGGCTTTGGCGGTACCATTACATTGAACGGCCCACAACACTTGTTTGACGCAATGCGCGACCACAGCATCCTTACAGCTAATTGCACTTCCGATGTTCCCTTGACTATTGTTTCTACACATGGTATTCCAATCACTCTGGAAGAAGCATTGGCGGAACTGGCCTCGCTTGACGTAGATGTTGGTTGTCCTGCACCTGCTGATGAGTAAAGGAGGGAGAAGTAAGCAAGCAAGCGAGCTGATGATACAACAGCTAGCTAGGGCTGTAGCGTCGCGTTGTTGTCAGGAAGATCAACGACCTGGCTAGTTGCCTACGGGTATTTTAGGATAAGTTACATACTTAATATCATAATTATATAGACTATCAAGTTTCAATCGAGCGAGGACGAAAGTAGCCAGAACGCATACGGTATGCAGCATTTGTTCATGACATTTGGCTCCTGCTCCTGCTCCTGCCTGATTCGATTCTGCGGCTGAGGGATCCAAGTAACAGGAGACACCACACCTGGCACCAGGTACAAGTACGGTATTCCCAAATCATGTTCTACATCCGATCCAGTAACAGGGAAGGTTTCTTGATCTCATCGAATTCAATCTTTTTTGGATACATCCAGCCCTGCTTACGGTAGCCGCCAGAGGGGGCTTCTAAAGTCACATGAACATTTGGCTCGTTTTGGCACGAGTGGAGGAGGATGTTGGGATCTTATTACCCAGAATCTTTCTACAGCTAGCTAGCTAGTAGTGCTAGCTCGCTACCAGCCAGTAAGGTGGGAGCAACCGTTGTTTGCGATGAACGAAGCAAAGTGAGCGTTCTGTTGTGGGACTGAATGGTATCTTGTGATGTGACTCAATTCACCCCAAGCGGTCGGCATTTCACAATTCAAATTGGAAGGCATACTCCCACCACCGGTTCTTTCAAACCGTCCTCCACAAAGAGCACCGACCCACAAATTGAAGACGCCGACCATGACGACCCCCGTCGAACTCTTACCGGTACAGGGCCCTCTAGAGCCGCCGCTTCCAGCCATAGAGCCTTCTACTAGATCTAGTAGCAGCATACAAGATGACGGTGCCCCTGTAGTGCTGGACTACAACAATAATAATATTAATAATAGCAGTTCGGTGGTGCGACGACATGACAAGGAACGGCCAGAATGGTCCAGTCAATTAACCTATACGTGTGGAGCTCTCCTGAGCATTCCGCTAAGTCAACTGTGGCGAGGTGCTGCCATGTTGGGAGGCAGCCTGAGTGTGTACGCGAGCTTGGCAGGTCTCTTATTGGCCATGTGCGTGATTGGCTTGCCGTTGTATTTGTTGGAGCTGGGCTGGGGACACAAGTATCAAGTCGGTGCCGTTGGCATTTGGCAATTGCCTCATTTTGGTACTGCCAAAAAACAACGACGATGGACCGGACTGGGTGTTGCGGGAATGCTATTGGGATTGGTCTACGCCTGTTTTTGTATGGGAATTCTCGCATGGACGCTCCATGCCTTGTTGGATACCTTTGGTGTCAATCTGCTTATGCTCAGTGGACAACAGCAAGCAACAGATACAAACAATCCATGGACACACATTGCCCAAAACAATCACTCGTTATCAGATCGACAACAAGCGGTAGAGATTTACTGGGTAGATCAAGTGGTGGGACAGCATTCTCTCTCCCTCACATCCGAACGGTACTTTCTACAACCCACACGGCTCGTTTACGAAAATGTGGCAACTTGCGGAGTACTCTGGGCAATTGTAGCCGTCATTACATCCTTGGGCATTCGACAATTAGGCCGCATCAGTTTCCTCATTACCACCACTTCCCTGATACTCCTTATTGCAGTATTTGTAGGATCCTTAACCATCACACACGACAACACTGATGAAGACTATACCACCAAGTCATCCATGTGGGAAGACTTTGCATCCTCCATGGATCAGGATGACGTACTATCCGAGAGCATTGTGCAAACACTCTACATTACCGGCATTCTTCTGGGGATACAATCTGCCTATTCCAGCTATAATAGCGGACCATCCAATACAAATAGTGGCACAACATCCTCCTCCACACCACCACAACAACAACCCTTTGCCAAGATTGCCTGTCTCATTACGGCCATCAACGTCCTGTTGGTCTTTACGACGGGCTATGTCCTTTCCAAAGCCATTCCCACTCCTCCACTTCCCTTTTATGCCAATACCATTTGGAATCACAGTCTTCGTCTCGTCTTTTGCCATTGGCCCGCCGCACTCTTGACATTGCCCGGTGGAATGGCATGGGTCCGACTCTTGTACACGTGCCTATTAATGATGGGGATTCAGTTCCCCATTGCCGTGGTGACTTCTATTCTTACCGTCCTTCGAGAGGATCGAACATCCGCAGTGGCCAGGTATGTATTATTGATTTGTATGATACAGTTCGAAGCAACAAACATGTATGAACGAAAAAGAAAGCTAACGAAAAAATGTCTTTTGTGTCAGGTGGAAAATTGCGCTCGTGTCCTGTCTGGTGGGATTCTCCGTGTCGCTCGTCTTTTGCACGGATGCGGGGCTCATCTTTCTCGATACCATGGACTACTGTAAGCGATCCATAGACACGCAATCTCTGACGTTTGAAAGTGCAGTCTCTAACTCTCTGGCTTTTTCTTCTCGACACTACATATGCAGATATGACATTGTGCCTCTTGCTGGTGGGATTCTTGGAATCTTTTGCGGCTGGGTGGATGTACAATATGGAAGATCAGATTCGGAGTTATGGCATCTTGCCAGTGATCTTTTCCATTCTATGGAACTTTGCTCCCGTCGTGGTTGCGGCCGGGGTTTGGTTTGGACTCGATAGCGACAATATTTTGGATGTCGATGAACAGTATCATCGCATGTGGATAGGACTCTTTGGGGGATTGATGGTCTTTCTCTTGTTTTTCATGCTGGCGTTTGTCTCCATTCGACGATCCTACGAATTCTACGTCGCACGATGTCTCAACAGCAGTCATACGAACAACAGCAGTGGTTCCAGTGAACGCATTCTACATCCTCGTGATTACTACCTCGAATTCTCCTTTGGAAACGTGGAGGCTCTCAAACGGAATTTGGAAGCGTCCATGGGTGGCAGTGGTTGTCAGTTGCCACAAGTATGGTACATTTTTTTGAAACGAGTGGTTCCCCATTTGCTTCTTTTGGTCTTTCTGAAGCGACTCTTGATGATGATTGGATTACCGTCAGAGGATACAGACGGAGCATATCTGATGACGACCATGGCGTTTGGTAACTATGGCAATTACCCTCTGGAGCCGTTTCAAATTGCGGGCATTGCACTCTTTGGAGTGGCGGCGGGAGTCTTTGTCGTAGGACTGGTGTGTCCTCCCGTGTACGCACATTTAGTGCCACCACCCACGCACGTCTTTATCAATCGACGAGATACCATGGAAGAGGAAGAAGAAGAGGTCGGTGAGGAATCGTCCGAATGTGTAAACGTGCCAAACTTTGATGAGCTTCCCGACATGGAGGACCCTTTGGATGTCATGGCAGCGGGACGTGGGCATGCCTACGTTGTGGAAATGCATTAGAACTTTTCCAGTGCACAGCTACATGCAGCTAGTAGAGTTAACTTGTTGTGTGTTGTAACGATTGTTTTTAAATAAAGTTTCATTTTATTCCATGAGTAGCTCCCTGGATGTGGCTTGCACTCTGGCTTCTCGTGAAAGCGGATGGATGAAAGTACCGGTGCAGTATCCACGAATGAGAAGATCTGGTTCTGACGTCACGCCATTGACACCGGCTGTCAAGAAAAGTAATCAGTCGAAACTTCGTCTTGATTCATCATCTGTCAACATGCCTTTGCCTTTACTTGATGCATGCCTTACTAGTACTACTCCTTTGTCAATAGCTGTTGGACCATGAAGATTGGATTTTCTCTATCGCCCGGTGGTTTGCTGCTGCCGTATCACTTGGGAGTCTTGAAGTCTTTATCGGATTATGGACACATTCAAGATTCCACTCCTCTGGCCGGTTCCTCGGCGGGAGCCATTGCCGTGTCAGCCCATGCATCGGGTGTCCCATCTTTGATGGCACTGGAAGCATCCACTCGAATCTCGGGAATGCTGTTGGGCAATCCCCTCTTTGTTCCCAGTGGTAGTCTGCTACCGGCACTACGAAACGAAATGAACCACTTGTTGCCCATGGAAGCTCACGAGCTGTGCAACGAACGAGAGGGCATTGTGGCATTGGCCCATCGAGAGCTGTTTCCTCGCAACCGACCCATCTTGCAGACGCATTTCGAAACCCGTCAAAGCCTCATGGATGCCGTCTGCGACTCGTCCATGTTTCCGTACTTTTTAACCAACAAACCAATCCGAATGGTGCGACGAAAGGGCCGGATTCTCCCCCGCATGGTCGTGGACGGACTCTTTGCCTGTTCGGCAGAACGAATTGGATGTCCTGACTTTGAACAGTGCTGTGAAACAACAACGACAACCAATAGTTCCAATCAAGAATCCAAGAAAGTAGTGGATCGCACAGTCATGGTATCGGTCTTTCCTACCGAGTTTTTGAGCTTGACCACTACCCCCAAGAAGGATCAGATTGGCCCAGTACTGGAGGAGAATTTTGCGGCGCAAGCTGTGCGCTTGGTTCGACTGGCCACCCAGGGGGCAACAAGTAAGGAACTCCATGACTTGTACGAGCAAGGCTGTTTGGACGCCCAGAACTGGGCCACTCAGGAAGAGCGGAAAGAACGAGAGTCTTCCCGTTCAAAAAGAAGAGTGGCCAGACAGCAAGCGCCATAATATGCTACTCCCTATAGCTGCAAATGACATATATTGATGTTTGAGCGAACTACAATGATGACGGCAAATGCTTTCAGAGTCCTTGAAAGTTGCTGCAGGCATACGGGCTAGCTACTGATAGATTGCTCGCACGTACCGGTACAAAGAAATACAATCTATTCTTTGCTTGATTGACGACTACATCCAAGCTTTGAAGAATGTCATGCACGATGGGACTAATTTAATAGCTAGATAGCGAATGCAAGATTCATGTACCCGTACTGTACCTTGCAAGATTCCGGTGCTGACATCTACTGTATCGCATTTGCTTTGCTTGAAGTCAAATGCGCTGGGACAACGGAGACTACTAGTACTCCAAAACCCTTTGATGTGATGGTGGGTGTGGTGTACGGGGGTTTTAGAGTAGGTCTGGTCTATCTACCAAGTCGGGAGTAGGGAGGTTATCTGCGGAAGCCAGTGAGGACCTGACTTGGGGATCTGTGGCCAGACCCCAAAATTTTTGGCAAGCGAATGCCAAATTTTCAAAAAGCAGAAATTTTTTTATTCTGCGGAAGGACGTGTTCTTGTTGTTGTGGATACCAGTAGGCCCTTTCCGGAAAGAATGATTTTTAGCCTTGTGCGTGTACAGTTTGAATGAAAATTTCGTTCTTCCCACAAGAATGGAAGCAAGTCTGGAAGCAAGTTTTGGCCGAAATTAGCAGCCAATGCGCTTCCCAAACCAAGGCCGGGCCCGTCCTTCATGTCGAACGTTGATCTCTCAAGAATCAGGACTCTTGTTACTCGGCGTTGGTCGCTTTTGCTTTGAAAGCAACGTTGGCAACAAGAACAGCAGCAACTGAAATGCTACTAGACAGAGACGGATAACTTTCTACACTATCTTTCATTCTCCCTTCAGTTTTGACAGAATCCTGTAACTCGACTCTTCTGTTGAAAGAGCGACATCTATATTCGACTAGCAAAGCAATAGTCACCTGTGAAGTAGTTGTCGGCAGTTGTAGAGTTTGCTGACTACGTTTCCAAACCAACCCCCACAGACAGCGGTCTATCCCTGAATCCGACCATGAGAGTGATCAACTCTTTTGGGCCCGTTTGGGTCTTCCTGGCGGGGCTCAGCCTCGCTGGTAGTTGCAATGGGAACTTTTTGCAGCCCTTGAGAAATACTATTGACCCAACCCAATCGGAGAATGACACGCCATTCCTAACACTAGCGGAGGTACATTCTCCCCCCAACGGTTTGCTGGACGGAAAAGCGTTGTCTGCCAAGCTGACGGATCAAACTCGCAAACTTCAAGACATGACGCCGGAGCAGTTGGCGAGTCAGTGGCAGGCATCAGATCCAACTCCATCGGACCAGAGGCTTGCTCTAGTGACATTCTATTTTGCAAGTGGAGGGGAAACAACATGGATGCGCAAGGACAACTGGCTGAGTTACACTGTACCCGAGTGCCAGTGGTTTACAACCGGAAACCCTGCAGACGTGTGCGATGCTCAGGGCAACTACATCGGCTTGACTCTCAGTGCAAATGGCCTGAGTGGATCGATTTCGAATACTGTGGGCACCCTATCGATGCTTCGGCAGCTTGAGCTCAGCTTTAACGATATTGGTGGTGAAATCCCTTCTGCCATCTCGTCTGCTGCCGGTCTCCAAACCTTGAATCTGGCTGCGAATAATCTAGTTGGAAACCTTCCACCGGAGCTAACCAGCTTGAGCAGTCTATCTCGATTTGCCCTCACTTCCAACAACTTGGTCGGTTCCATCCCATCGGGAATCTCAACTCAATCAAGGTACGTTGCAAACAGTAGCTAGGGATCAGATATATGCAATGGAATGACCCATGCCGCTCATGTTCTCCTGTGTGTGTTAACGGTCCTTGTCCCTTTTCACTGTTCTAGTCTCCAGTTCCTGCAATTGGGCAGCAACGAGTTCTCTGGAGTCCTTCCCGACGATTTGGACAATCTCGTTGGACTGGTCGAACTTGGGGTCGAGGACAACAACCTGAACGGTACCATCCCGACACAGACTGGAATGCTCAGGGGTTTGTCTTACCTAAACGCGAGCTCGAACGACTTTTCGGGTGTTCTGCCCACGGAAATCGGAGGCTTGGTTGCTTTGAGTGAGTTGGACGTCGAGTCCAACAACATTGGGGGTAGTATCCCATCTGAGGTTGGCAGTCTAAATCAGTTGAGAACACTTTCTGCTGGTAACAACTTCCTGAATGATACACTACCTCCAATCGGAAACTTGACCAGCCTTCAGATTTTGAACATCAGCGACAATGAGGTTTCTGGTGTCCTGCCAGCTGACGTATCTAATCTTGTTGACTTGAGGGTTCTGTCGTTGGGCGACAACACGTTCACTTCGACTATACCAACAGAAGTAGCAGGGCTTGGGAATCTGGAACATCTCAACATCAGCAACAACGAGGTGACGGGGGTCCTGCCCACTGAGCTTGGTGGCTTGGTTTCTCTGCGGGAGCTTGCGGTAGAATCGAACCAGATTGATGAGAGCATCCCAACCGAAATAGGTGGAATCACCACCCTGGAATACCTCAATATCAGTAACAATGAAGTGACTGGGGCATTGCCTTCCGATCTTGCCAACTTGGTTGCATTGCGGGAGCTTTCGGTGGATTCCAACAACATCGCTTCAAGCATTCCAGACGAATATGGCAACCTAAGAGAACTGACCACGTTCACTGCTGGAAACAACCTCCTCACGAACTCCATTCCAACTACATTGGCTTCAGCAACAAAGCTGGAAATACTCAACGTAAAGGAAAACACTCTGACTGGCGCGCTGCCTTCGCAACTGGTCTCCATGTCAAATCTGAAGAATCTCAATGCGGAAACTAATATCATCAGGGGGAACATCCCAACAGAAGTTGGCCTGAACAAAAACCTGAACTTCCTGGTGTGTTACCCATTTGTAGTTAGTTTGATCCATCTTGCTGATGCCAACACAACCAACCCTTGTCTTACCTTTTCTTTCTTTCAATGTTATTCTTCACAGGTGCTGAACAACAACTTGATTGAAAGGAGAATCCCGACTGAATTGGGCCAAGCCAGGGGCTTGAGGGATATTCTACTGAGAAACAACACAGTAAGTTATTTGGTGTTATTGATTTCATGATTCATTCAGGAGATTGGACCCATAAATGGACGTCTCATGCTGCTGTTCGCTGTGCAATGATGCTACATAGTTGACTGGTTCCATCCCATCCGAGTTGGGTTTGATTAAAGGTTTCGGAGCGGCCGCACGCCGCCTACAAGACGATGGTTCAACAGACACAGGTTTGGAGAGACTTTGGGTGGACAGCAATCAAGACCTCAACGGTACGCTGCCGTCAGAACTTCTGCAAATTACAAGTCTCGAAGAAGTATCCGTTCAGGACACTAATGTTGAAGTTCCAGACGAGTTCTGTATG
This sequence comes from Seminavis robusta, assembly GCA_903772945.1. Classification (NCBI taxonomy): domain Eukaryota; phylum Bacillariophyta; class Bacillariophyceae; order Naviculales; family Naviculaceae; genus Seminavis; species Seminavis robusta. Next base: position 38,706 of record CAICTM010000409.1, on the reverse strand, counting down.
GCAGCTAATGGTCAAGTTATTTCCGCCTGTCGACCCACGGCTGCTCCAACAACTGCTCCCACAGGACCTCCAACCCGCAATCCCACTCGAACTCCAACTCGTACACCAACCCGCAACCCTACTCGAAACCCCACGCGAAACCCCACGCGAAACCCCACAGGAAACCCCACTCCCACACCAACCCGCAACCCCACACGCACACCAACCCGCAATCCAACTCGGTTTCCTACACCCATGCCTTCGCGTGATTTCAAGGCCTTTGAAACAACCCTAGAGCTGCGCACTGCAGTCATTGCGGTAAATGCTGCTGGACTTGATCCAACATCGCATGTTTACCTGGAGTATGGTTTCCCCATGGGTTCATGGAACGTTTCACTTCTGGATAGTCTTGACTATCTGTTCCTCTTTTATGATGGTGTGGATGCAAACTTGAATGGATGGGATGTCTCCAGGGTTACGAGTATGCTAGGTAAGCTCAGCATAGCAGTGCAGCCTTCACGAGTAAGTCTCATGGATATCTCACCCTTTGCACCTTTTCCCTTCAACAACTATTTGAGTAGCAACATTTCAGCAGACTGAAGCTCAGTTCGGTGTTGCTACATGGGATGTTCGCAGAGTAGTGAACATGCGGAGCACGTTCAACCGGGCTTCATTTGCAGGGGACATCAGTTTGTGGCAAGTTTCGTTGGTGACTGACATGAGTGGAATGGTAAGTCAAAGAAAACACAGGGATTAGCTGCAACTTGTGTGCTCAAGTGCATCCGTACAATCACTCATTCAGTCTTTTCTTACATCCAAAGTTCCGTGGAACGACGGCATTCAATGGCGATATTTCTACATGGGACGTGAGCAATTGCAAGAGCATGAGCAGGATGTAAGATGAAGATAGCGTGGCACAATCCAAGCCTCGACGTCAGTGATCTCAAACACGCCAAATTTCAATTGCTAAATTACAGGTTTGAAGACTCTTCATTCAACGGGGACATTAGCTTATGGAATGTTGGTGCTGTCACCACCATGCGAACAATGTTCACCGAAAGCAGCTTCAACCCGAACATCGTAGGCTGGGATGTTAGTTCTGTCTTGGACATGGATGGTATGTTCTTTTCAACCCTGCTTTCTGTGATGTACTCCTTTGTTGATGTCTCACCACTGGTTTCTGTCTCTCATCTAGCTATGTTTCTTGACAACCCTGCTTTCAACCAGGACATTTCTGCATGGGATGTGTCCAGCCTAGTAACTGCCAGGTCGACCTTTGAAAATGCGGCATCATTCAACCAAACTCTATGTGACTGGAGGGATCATCTGCCAAGCTGGACATTGTACGATAGAACCTTTGTTGGCACATCATGCCCAGTTCAATCAGACCCCGATGGCATGAACATTGAAGGCCCCTTCTGCTTCAACTGCGAAACGGCACCAATCACAATAGCCCCGAGCACCATGGTGCCCACAGGACCGCCATCCAATGTCCCCATTGACCAAGTGGAATTGTGGGGCCGGAACTATAGTACAAGCACAACGACTATCATTGACCTTACTTCTTTGGAGACTGGCGGAATAATTCCAACCGAGGTGGGGCTCGTGACATCCCTGGAATTCTTGTTTCTCGGTGGCAATTTTTTCACCGGAACCATCCCAACAGGTAGGATTCATAATATTGGCTGTTTCTGAGGCATGTGACTCCGAGAGGACTAAATCTCACTCCTTTCTGTGCTGTACATGTACTCAATCCCAACAGAGATTGGAGACCTGACCCTACTCCTAAATTTGAACCTATGGGAAAACTTGTTGACAGGGACCATTCCAACAGGTAGGATTCATAATCTTGGCTGTTTCTGAGGCACGTCACTCCGAGAGGACTCAATTTCACCATTCCTTTCTGTGATGGACTCCTTTGTTGTAGACTTGGGAGCATTGACGGCAGCGACACACCTGAGTATGTTTGGAAATATGTTGAGAGGTACCGTCCCTCCTGAGTTAGGAGGTCTGCCAGATCTAATTGGCTTGTACTTGGCAGACAATCAATTGACAGGGACGATTCCTGCCAGTATCTGTGCAATTGACTTTGCCATATTTACTGCCGACTGTGATACTCCTGAATTGGTTTGCTGTGATGAACTTCCACCAACCGCATCTCCAAAGCCGTCGGCGGTACCAACAACGTCTCCATCTGCTTCACCAACAACAAGCCAGCCAACAGATACCACACAGTTCTTTACCAGCACAGAAGAATTAAGAAGTGCAGTCCTTGCGGCAAATGCAGCCTTTGATGAGTCTTGTGATTCATGTGAGGTGAACGAACATGTCTACCAACAGTATGGCTATCCCATGGGAGTCTGGGATGTTTCGCGTGTGACTAGTTTGGATGAGGTCTTTCTGGGCTACAACGGGCGTTCATTTGACCTGAATCAATGGGACGTCTCAGCGGTAACGAGCATGAAGTCAACGTTCAAGATGTCAGAGTTTCAGCCAGAGATTGGTTCCTGGGATGTAAGCAATGTGCAGGACATGCTTCAACTGTTCTATGGAGCATCCTTTGAGGGTGATATAAGTGGGTGGGATACGTCGTCGGTAACAAACATGCAACTTCTGGTGAGGCATACGAGAGTATTTGGTGAATGTGTTTCAAAAGGCATCAACTGGATGCTCACATGGCATCTTCTTGGTTGTTCTTCTCATTTTGCATCATCAGTTTTACCGTGCCTTGTTTGCTGGGGACATCAGTGCCTGGGACGTCAGCAGCGTTGAAATCATGGATTCCATGTAAGAATCTTGTCTATGCTTCTTATTGGATACTCGGCGTGCAGAACTTGAACTTATCTGAGCCTGTTTGGTACCGGTCCCATGTAGGTTTGAGGAAAATGAAGTCTTCAACTCTGACTTGAGTAACTGGAACGTTGGGTCAGTAACTTCGATGGTCTTTATGTTTGGTGATGAGAGTGTGTTTAATAGGGACATTGGTAACTGGGATGTGAGCTCTGTGGCTGCGAGTGACTGTATGTTCTGTTCAAACGACAGCTTTAATCAAGACATCTCGGGATGGCAAGTTTCTAACCTAGCAGGAGCGAGACGAATGTTTGATGGCGCGAGCAGTTTCAACCAGAACCTATGCGCCTGGCTGGATGATCTCCCAAGCTGGACCCTTTATGACCAAACTTTTGCTGGCACTTCCTGCCCTACCACACAAGACCCAGACAGGTTCAATATGGCCGGCCCATTCTGCTATTCATGTGCTCCTACAGTTTCGCCAGCGCCATCCCTTTCCCAAGCCCCGTCACCCTCCCCGTCAGTTTCATCCTCCCCGTCAAATGCACCTGCCACGACCACACAATCCCCAACCAGATTCCCAACCCGTGCACCGTCACCAGCCCCAGGAGCAACAAGTGCACCAACAGTGTCCAGGGCACCATCACCACGCCCTTCAGGGTCGAACTCGGACACGAGCGCACCGACAACGTCCACTGCACCCAGCTCTTCTCCAAGTACTTCACCCAGCCAATCCCCAACATCGCCCTTGGTCACAGGTGTTGAGAGAAGAGCCAGAGCTAGATTTTCTTTCTTCATTATTCCCGGAACTCCACCCGCTGTAATCACAAACGCTGAGAGATTGGTACGTTTTGTCAGCATTTGTGTTTCGCTATCGATTGGTCCTCACTTCGTACATCTGATCATGCCTGTTTCTTTTTTTGTCTTGTTGATTGCAGGAAGTGGAAGGCATCATAGTGGATTGGCTTGAGGCTCCGTATCGTGAATTGCTTAGTAGTGGGTTTATTCAAGACAGCTCGAGCCGCGCCCTAGACCCCCCGCCTCTGGGTTTCGTACAGGGTCCGTCTGAAACAGGGTTTGGCTACTTTTGGTACATGGACATGATTTCAGAGTACTCGTCCGAGGAGACTGCCCCAACTACAGCTGAACTTCAAGCCTTTCTGACAGATGGAGATTCTCCTATACAACCGTTCTACACGAGCTCCTTGCTGACACGTCTCCAGAATAGGGGTCCGCCTCAATTCGTTTGTTGCGTGAATAGAGTAGTTGTGGACAATGCGCCACTACCCGGATTTATTCTTCCCAACCCTGAAGACCCGTTACCACCAACTGCGGCTCCCTTCAGTCCTCCCACGCCTCCCGCTGAAATCACTGTTAGTTTCGGTGCTACATTTACCATTCTACCTGAAAGCGGGTCATCCTTTCCACAACCCTTCGTTGGAACTCCAGAGGTACGCTTGAGGTCTCATGGGTATATCTTGGCTTGGATCAGCGTTGCAATTCGAGAAAGACTTCACTCACATGTAATGTTTCCTCTTTTTTTGACAGCAACTGCAAAACGCCATCATGGCCTTTTACAACGGCAACTTCCAGAACCGATTCCCGACTTATGTTTACAATAGTATTGTGACGAGGTCTTCTGGTGTGGATTATCTCGAAGACTTTGACACTGACCAAGTGGTGTTTCAAATGGTGTTGAGTCCGTCGTTTTCGGACCAGGCACCTTCCGAAGCTGCGGCTCGCTCCGCAACGAGTCGAATCAGCAGCGACGCGTTTTGCAGCAGTCCGGACTGCGGGTGCTTCCTGGTCGACGGTGGGCGTGTGCGAGTACAGGCAAGATCTCTTCAATAAATGATCGATCGGGCGTCGCGACTTTTTAGCATTTTTGACTGTTGCATAGACATGCATGTTGGAATGACAAAAAGGCCAGCAAGGTATCATCAAGGGGCGAAGGCATAACACGCTTGGCGCGACCTTTCTGATTGCTTGTGATCTTTAGCTGACTGAGTCATCTGTTTGGATAGTAGATGTAATTCTTAGAGCTCTTGTTAGTTATTCGAAACGTCAGTTTGGCTCGAGCTAGCAAGTTGGAATGCTGCACTCCTCTACGCAACTTGCGCCGGGTGCATTCCATCGTCGTTACCAGCCAACTGGAAATTTCACCAGCGGCGACCAGAAAGGTACGACTTTAGTTGTTAGTTGGATGAAGGCGTTGGAAGCTTTTGGGGGGGGCGTTCGTGCTGGGTCTCTTGGCGAATGTGTATTCCCCAGTTGTCGTATGTATTAGCTGACAGTCGTTGTCATTGCAAGTTGTCGTACGTTGTGGATTGGGTCGGTCGCACGCAAAAAACGTTGTGTGTGCTCGATCGATCGTTCCCACAAGATGCATGCTACAAAGTTTGTGGTGTGATCTGTTGTACCACTGAAGCAGCAGTTGTAGTTTGTGTTGTTGTTGTTGTTGTTGTTCGTGTTTGTTGACAACACGATTGCCATTGCACCATGAGCTCTCGTACGGCAAGGGCCACCATTGGGGGATGGGCGTGTACGGGTTGTAACCGCGTTTGTTTCCGCAAGGCGGGTGTGGAGGAAAAGTAGTCCACATCGCGGGTTCGATTGGCGTGGCGGCCCGTGTAGATGGACCGATGAAAGTGTCCTGTGGCCGCTGCCAAGGTTCCAAAAAAGTCTGGAAAGTGATAGCCACGGGGAAAGAGTTCCAGAATTCCTCCACAAGATGGCAGAAAGGCACTGCCAGTGAGTTGGGCTCCATGCGGACTAATGAGAATGTCAATGTTGGACATGAATGTGACCTGTTCCAAAAAGGACATGCCATCAAACGACGACAGGTAGTGAATAGGATTGTTGTTGGTATTGTTGGAATTGTTGTTGGAATGTGGGAGAAGTGCCTTTTTGATGGCACTGGAAATGGCGGGACGATTTTGAATGCGTCGTCCACTCCCTTTGCTGCAGGTGTGGTCTTTGCACTGGCGATTCAAAATCCCAATTTTGGGAACCGAGGAACCACAACCGGCATGACTCGTCGTAATATTGGGGTAGTGTTGGAGTAGTCCTTGTCGGAGTTGCTGTGCATCTTGGGTCGATCTCATTTGATAGTAGATGCGGTTTTGGTCTTTGAGAATTCCGCGTCGTTTGGATCGTCGCACGGGATTTCGTCCTTCCGTGAGCGTGTAGACGGACTTGGCAATGGTTGTGGTGTTTTTGTGGCGCACGATAGAAACTCCAAAGGCATCTTGTAACAGTCGTAGGAACCCCAGTACGAACTTGGCTTTTTGTTTGACGAGTTTTTCCCGGTCGAATAGCAAGACGGGCGTTTGATGTGGATTGGCTTGCCACCAGGAAAAGCATCTCAACAATTGTTGCATGGAATGTGGAAAGTGATGAGATCCATTCCGATGATGTTGGAATTCACAAATGGCCTCTTTTTGGTCGCCCATGGGAAAGACGAGTTTGTGATTGTCGTGTGCATCGTAATAGGGAGCCGCTGGACCCGCCAGAAATTCCGTCAAGGCATATTCGGCAGTATAGTTTCCCGTTTCGTAGGGAGATAGATCATTCTCAGCAGCAAGTTTCTGTGCTTGCTCCCAGAGTGACTGATGAGAATCCCACTGGTGCTGGAAATTGTGTTCTGGCTGATCTTTTTCTGGCTGATCTTGTTGCAACTGTCTCATGAGGCAGTGAGATTTGAATGTCATACAGATGAGAAGAACAGCTACCAGTGGCACCAGCACAATCTTGGTCCATACCGGTAGTAGGGATCTCCAGTGCCCATGGGGTAGGCGTCGCCTCCAGAAAGAAACACCATGAATCTCCTTCCTTCGACCTTCTCGCCTCAGCGGTGAATGCGGTGCTAAAATGGGGCGCATCTGGCTATTACCGTATCAGCTCGATCTATAAAGCCAGGTTGCAGCTCGAGTGGCTTGGTTTGGCTTGGCTTTGGCGTCCCATGTTGTGAACTGAACTTTTTTGAAGGTCTTTTTCCGCGACCAAATCAATTCCTGAGTTTTGACAGTCATGGGAACCTCTTGGGAGTCACAATGGTGCCGCTGTGACCATCGTGGCCACACATACAAAAGCACAGAAAGACCCACAGAAAAGACCATCGTGGCTCTATTCGTGGCATCGTTGTCCACGGTGGTGCATGGGATGCAAGCTGCGGCCAATCCGATGCCGTACCTCAAGATTTTTCATGTGCCGCCAACGGCATGCACATTGCCGCTTGTACCGTGGGATAGTGGGATAGCTGTATGTGGGATATATGATAACGGATCGTGTTCTGCCCTTATACTATGTCCAATGATGTACTTATGAGGGTTCGCCACAATTGAGTATATGCAGCAAAGTTACACGGCGCTCCACGCGGCGAAACGCTCGCTCTGAGGTTTTGATGGGTGCATTTCCTTAGTTAGTTGCAGAACCACAACGCCCGTGTACCTGGTAGGCCCGTTTTTATGGGACCTTATGACATAGACGCGGTCGGAAATCACCTACCTTGAAACAACCCTTCCTGGTGTATTATATTCTTCGAGATCTCGAGCTCATCCTCAGCAAATCGTGAACCTTTGCCAACAAGAAGGAACGGGGAACCAGTACACCAGCACCCAACCAGCATCGGACTATTTGTTTGGCTCGTCAAGAGAGAGAGAGCGAGACGGAAACGCAACAACCTGCTGACACTAGTTGCCATCGTCAACAGGGAGGAACAATGGAATTCTTCTCCACCATTTTGGAAGCCTTGGCCCACCACTCAGCCAAGACTCCCGACAAGGTCCTTTATACTTGGGTGGACATCAAATGCCAGGAACAAAACAAGCTGACCTTCCAGCAGCTAGAAGATGAGGCCAATGCTGTGGCTGCTCGACTCCTCAAGTTGGGGTGCCAAACAGGAGATCGTGTCATGATTGCTTATCCATTTGGGCTTGAGTTCTTGGCTGGCATGTTTGGGGCCATGAAGATTGGAGTCATCCCTTGCAGCATCTACCCACCCAATCCTAATCAGCTCAAAACAGACATGCCCAAATTCCGTGGATTTGCAGAGGATGCTGGAGCCAAATTTGCTCTAACCACTACCGCCTTTGCCACAGCCATGACTGCTGCTGGGGTCTTTTACAAGACTGGGGTCAAGTGGATTGGCACAGACAAGTTGCCAATTAAGAAACAAAAGCATGGTAAGCCAAAAGGCTATGAAACATTTGTGGGCCACCCAGATGGTATCTGCTTTATCCAGTACACATCTGGGAGCACTGGCCGGCCCAAAGGAGTCATGATCAGCCACCGGAATCTTGTAGAGAACTGCAGGGCCATTGGTAACATGTCATATGTAATTTCTTCCAATGCGAGCTCCACGGTGGCAGCATTATGGGTACCCCAATACCATGGTAAGAATCATTGAGTGTTGACCAGTATTCATGTTCCAATACTGGCACTGATGTATCTCACTTTCTGATGGTGTCTACTCAGACATGGGACTTGTGGCTGGCTTTTTGACTTCCTTGTATCATGGCACCCATCTGGTTATGGCATCACCTCTTGACTTTGTTGTTAGGCCTCTGTTGTGGGCTGACATGATAGAGACCTACCAGGCCAACCTGACCTGTGGCCCCAACTTTGCCTATGCCTTGCTCCTCAAGCGTTTGAGGCAAGAAAAAAGAAGTTCTGATTGGAGTTGTGTGCGACGTGCCATGTTTGGTGGTGAGCCTGCTCAGAACCATGTGGTAAAAGAACTCGCAAACACAGTGAAGATGAGGCCTGAACATGTCTACAACATCTATGGCCTTGCTGAATCTGTAGTATACCTAACTGGTGGACCTGGCTACTCTGATGCTGAGGGCCACGTCGCCTGTGGCGAGGTTGACTCCGAAACCCTCAAGCTCCGGATTGTTGAGGATGGAAAGGAGGTGGAAGATGGTATGGTTGGGAGTATCTGGGCCCAGTCACCTCGAGTTGCTGCTGGCTACTATGGCCAGAAAGAGCTAACAGCCTCCACATTTGGCAATGTACTTCCCAATTATGAGGGTACCTGGCTTGACACTGGTGATCTGGGCAAGATTGTGGATGGACAACTTTATGTCACTGGAAGACTCAAAGATGTCATCATTGTCAATGGCAAGAACTACTACCCAACTGATGTTGAGCTTTCCATTGATGAATCTTTTGGTGACGTTATCCGACCTGGGAGGACCACGGCCTTCCAACACGGAGATGATGGTATTGGACTCACAGCTGAGGCTCGTAAGGACTTTGACAAGGCAGCAAATGATGACTTAGCTGTCAAGATATCCAATCATGTTGCTCAAATGCATGGACTGACTGTGCGTGAGGTGCTCATTCTCAAGGTTGGGCTTACTCCCAAGACCACCTCTGGAAAGCTCAAGAGGTCATTGGTTCGGCAAACTACTCTTTCTGGTGACTGGAAGGCCAATTCTGTGCTTCTCCAGTACAACCTTTCTACCTGTGTAGCTTCACCACATGCTCCTTGTGGAGAGAGTTTTGCTGTTGCAACTCAGAGCCCTGCTTACATGATTGCAAATACTAAGGATGATACTGTCAGCAATCCCTTTGACGAAGCCATCACTTCTGAAGGCCACAGAACAGGTGAAAATGTCAAAAATGGAGAGGATTTTTCCAAAAGGTGGAGCATGGTAGCATCCTCTGCCCTTGGACCAAATATTGATGAATCCAAGACTTGGATGGAGAATGGGATAACCTCTCTCAAGAGCGCCGAACTCAGAAACAAAGTAGAGGAAGAGCTGCATGTGTCACTTCCCTCCAACTTTCAGCAGCTGTACCCTACTCCATCAGAACTTTCTCACTTTCTGAATGCATCAGAGGCTCAATGCTTCCCCAGGCATGATGTTGGCAGCAAAGAGTATGATTGGAATACATCAAGATCTAAGATCTCCAAACCTGTACTTGGTGTTCTGCAAGCTCTGGGGTCAGTCACCATTATTCTGTTGCTATTGGTCTCAGCTGCTCCGCCCTACTTCTTGACTTCCTGGGCCATAAAGCATTGTGACTCAACTGGAGCTGGAGAATGTCGTGGCCCAATCGCATTCAGTGTGCTGCCTCTGGTCATCCCCATTTTCCTCCTCTCATTCTCTCTCGTTGTGGTGTTCTCTAAGTTGGCCGTCATTGGCAAGTATCGACCCCAGCAGTTTGACCTCTTGTCAAAGGACTACTTGCGATGGTGGTTTGTGGACAGGCTTTTGGAAATCTGGGAGTCATTTGTTGGACCATTCATTGTGGAAACAAAGTACATTTGGATGTTTTACTGGCTTCTTGGGGCAGATCTGCCAAGGACTGCCAAGATTGAGTCATTCATTCGTGAATGTGATTTGGTCAGGGTGGGAGACAATGCCACTATTGCACACCCTATCAGGTGCAGGAAGTTCTCTCAAACTGATACAGGCCCCAAAATGGCCTTCAGACCAATTAATATTGGCAAGAACAGCCATGTATCTGGCATGATCAGCCCAGGTTCTGTTGTTGGTGATGGAAGCAAGGTGGAAAAACTGTCTGTTGTGGAAGAGGGTGCAGAAGTGCCACCTGGAATCCTTGCCAAAGGCATCCCAGCACACAACTCTGGGCCCAACAAGTGTGAAAAACCATCCTGGCAGCAAGATTTGTTTTTAGATGCTTTCAAGATAGCCTGGACCATCATTGAAGTATACCACTTCTTCGCACTTTCCTACCTGGTTCATTCCTTCCTCAATGTCATTTTGCCTTCTTGGCGTTATGCTACCATCCTTCATTGGCTTGTGCTCTTCCCAGCCACATCCTTCCTTGCCATCATCCCTAGCATTGCTCTCAAATGGTTGCTCATTGGGAAACGGAATCCATCAGATGAGTATGAGGGTTCACTATGGCGAAAAGCAACTAACTGGGCATGTGACTTCCATTTCCGAATTGCCTCTTGGTCTCAAACTCCATTCTTTGGCCAGACAAAGCTCTGGCATATCATCCTGTTCCTCCATGGTCTGGATGTTGATATGGCTTCTTGCCTCAACAACCCATACCGAATTTTCTTCCCCTCCAAGGTTGATTTTGTCAAGATCCGCAAGTCCTTTGTGGCCACTAGCACTGTTGACCTGGACCAGAAGGCAGACTCCAAGATGGAGATCATCAACAGCAGTGTTGGCTACAATTCCAACCTCCATACAGGAGTCAAGATCATCAGATCCCAAATTCCTCCCAGGTCTGATGTAAGGGACAACATCACTGAGTTGAACCAAGCAGGAAAATCATGGCAGCTCAGCTTGATCATGGACATGATCCTTCCAGAATTCCTGCAGCTGCTACTGAATGTTGTCATTTTTGCCAGTCTCATCCCTGCCTATGAGGTTGGTGTTGCCGTATTGGCTAACCCCTCCTTTACCATCATCGCTGTTGGCTTGGCAGCAGCCTTTGTCCTCCAGCTGTTTGTTTGGATTCTTTTGACCAAGGCTGTTGAAGTGGTGATGCTGAATCTACCAAGACCTTTGCAGCAAAGCTTTTGTGGAGTATACATCAACCATATGTGGCAGTTTGGAGTAGGGAACTGGCTGGTCTTTCTTCTCTATGGCACACCCATGTTCGCCTACTACGCTCGCATGATGGGAGCAACAGTGCAAGGAGAGCTTTGGTACTTTGGAAACTCGCTCTACGAGTACAGTAAGCTTCACTTTCATGGTAACACCATTGTGGATGATTCCCATGTGAGTGGGCACTTTATTGATGCCAATGGGCTCACCCTAGATGACACCCAAGTAACTGGGGTGTTGCATCCAGGTTGTTACACCCCTGCTGGATCTGTGGTTCCTGCTTCAGAGCATGGCCCCTGGAAGCTCTTCTTTAAGAGTGTGACAGTAGCCATACCGGTAGCTACCACACCCTCTGGCTAGATGGGTTATGTCGGCACTTTCCAGGTACCAGCGAAACCCATATTGGGCTGCACAGGGACCTTTCGACGTTTTTGCCGATTCTCCCTTGTCCCTCAAATTTTGAAACTATGCCTTCAAATTTTAGCATCATTTATAATATTTCAAATTATCCCATAATTCAAACGCCCATATCCTCCTTTTTTTCTTTCTTCCCTTATACAATTATTTCTTCAGCTCTCCTTTGTGAAAACATCTCCCTCAAATAATCCTCCCTTGGAAACAATCCCTTTCTAATTTTTGAATTCCTCTTTTTAATTCTGCCTTGGTTTCAAAAATCGCTGTTAGCAAAACTGAAATCGTCCAACATCCCTATTGAGGCTGCGATCCTGTACTAGCTAGCTAGACTACCTAGGAAAATTATGACTAAATTAAAAAGGGTTATGGATCGGGGTGGGAGGAAGCCTTGTGTGGTGGGAAATGACATGTTGTTAGGGCCAGGGAGAGGGGTTGGACTTATATTGGTGCTTCCTGCTCTTTGTTCTCCATGTATTTGCCGATTTAGCTCAGCCCCCCTTAGTTTTTAGTCAAGACCCCCCAAGTGTTATTTATCCAGCATTATTTCTTAAACCCATTCCGAGTAATGTATCATAATGCTTTTACTGAGCTTCTTGTCACGCCCGCAAGCCCAAAGCATGTGACGTCGTGTCCGTCATCCTGGCGACCTTCCGTGTTTCACACGGAAGCACCTTCACTCGACTAATTGCGAAACCGACCAACCTGTCATTCCACCACGCACTTCTTCTGTTGAGTTGACAATGTTGAGATGGCGGCGAAGATTGGGCCATACTCCATACCTCCATACTCGCTATGCCATAAGTACCGGTAAGGTAGAGCCAACATCGTATCAGTGGACATAAGGTCAGAATTGCCTCATCGTATTTTATATTATGAGGTCTCAACTGCTCAGAGGCATGCCAGCGGGTCGGCTCTGGCAGTATCTTCAGTGGTGCCATCGCCAGCAACCATGCCAACGGCGACGACTCTCCGTCGCTGTAGATACTGGTGGCGCCCCCTATACCGCCCCCTTTGTGGTGTCCACTCGGTCTCGTCATCAAGTGTCTGCCGCATTGAAGAATGATCATCGCGACGATGACAGCTTAGCATTCCAAGTCCCCTTGACGGTCTCGGACGTGCATCTTCGGCACGAGCAACTGCCATTTGCCTACTTTTTCCGCGAGACGCTCGATGCACAAGCGCTCCAATCGTCATTGGGACGCGTTCTGGTTCATTTCCCCGTGATTAGTGGAAGCATCCAAACAACAACCTTCCAGTCCATTCAGTGCGCCCCCCAAACCGACACCATCTCACTGGCATTTGGACAAGCCGTCGATACCACACTCGACCAGTGGCTTGGTACTAACGATACTAACGATAACGACAAGAATAATAATAGTGACAGTGAACGGGGACATTCGCATGTGTCTGGAACGGGGCATCCCCATTTGCTGCCACTGTTTGACGCGCTTTTTGATCATGGCCATGACAATAATGATGATCGCGAAAGTGAAACCTACGACAGTCTGGTCAAGATTCGAGTGACCTACTTTGAATGCGGTGGAACGGCCATCGGTGTCAACTGTTTGCATGCCCTGGGAGACACTGCCTCGTGTGTCCGTTTTGTACAGTGCTGGGGGAGAGAAATGCAACAACTCCCGTACCCACGACAAATCAGCAATCGGAGAGCCACAGCCGCCTGTGGTGGAATGATGACGGAAGATCTGGCGGATCTCATGGGTCTCCATCATCCCCAACAACAAACCACAGCATGGTGGAGTGACTGGTGGTCGCCATCCTCATTCGTCTCCACGCCAAATAATAATGCAGACAAACAAAACGACAATGATCGTGACCAACCACCTCCATGTACCAATGAAGGCCGACATGAATACTTGGCGCTGCCTTTCTCGCCACAGGTGCTAAGTGCCATGAAGGAGGTAGGAATGGAAGCCATTCGAAACGACAAGAAACGCACAGATGACTCGCCTTGTTCCTATATATCCACCAATGACTTGGTGACGGCATTTGGTTGGTTGTTGAAACGAGCTCTTTCGGGGGAACACAGTTGGAACATTAGCATGGTCGTCAATATGCGGGGCCGCTGTGGGGTCGACTCGTTTGCCGACATGAATGATATTATGAGTACTGCTGATGATGAGTGCAACAAGAACGCACCTGATCAATCTTCTTCTCGTGGTGGGCTCTTTGGCAATGGCATTACCAACGTGGTAGCGGAGCACCCTTCTACCCAAAAGTCATTTGGCATTGGAGATGTCACGGGCGCCGCAAGATCCATCCGGGTGGCGCTCACGAAGGGAATGTTACAACTGCCAGAGAGATTGTTTCAATCCAAAATGGGCAAGGCCGCAGGTAGTGCACATGTGTCCACCGCAGAATCTTTTCCCACAACCTCATGGAGTCAGTTTCCACTGGTCGACATTTCGTTTTCATCCAACCAGAATATAGTTGCCTTTCATGGTCATCCATCGCATCCATTACCCATGGGACAATCGACATATGCTTCTGTCATTATGAAATCAATGGCAATGCAGGGGGACGACACTTCATCATCAATGACAACAACAACGGATTATCCAGAAACCCAACAACAATACGGTGTCAAGTACAATCTATTTCTTCCTTCCAGAAAGGTCGAGAAAGCGCAACGGAAGCATCGAGAGCTTTGCAAAGCATTCCTGGAGGCACAGGCTCAGTTGATACAACAACAACAACAGCTCGGAGTGCCTCCTGTGCACTCATCAGACACAGTAGGAGAAGATGCCTATCCAGAGCCGCAAAAACGTTCTGCTTTGTTTCCCGTGGCGTGAGACATTTGCTCCCAGCCAGCTAGCTAGCTAGTGTCTCGGTACACTACCAGCTCGGGTGTCAGGTGTTTGTTCAGGTGGGTTGCCAGCTAGTGGTGGGAGTTTATGATGGGAGTTATGAAGCGCAGCGGATTATACGGTACCGGTAGGGCTCCCGTCTCTCAACGTTGTGGTAGGCACGGATACCTCCCTTGGGCCTGCGATCCAGCCACCCGACAACTAGACGGATCAAAAGAAAGTGGAAAAGGTCCAATGTATACTTGCAACATGTCAACACGTATGTTCATCACGACGTCGCAAACTAATTGAGTGAATATCTCGAGAACCCACGGAACAGCTGGCTGCCAACAGAAATCTGACGGGTTTTGCTGGTTCACACTAGAATGCTACAGCCAATAATACGTGTATAGTTGATGTGCATGAAATCTCCAATAGTAATTGACGATCAAATAAATACCCCTTGCTAGTTTTAGTTTCTCAGGCGTGTCTGCTACCCCTCCCCATCCTCATAGCCACCTACACCCACCCCACCCACCGCATGACTTTGTGAGATCAAAATCAAGCAGCCTCACAGGTCGACAGAAAGGCGACGATGGAATCAGAGCACAACGACATCTCTTCGCCTTCTGTGCGTCTCTCGATACTGCCTCGTCTACAAGGAGCATGAGGAGGGTGAACAGGGCTTGCACCATCCTGCTTTTGATCACATTCTAGACGAGCCGGTTCCTGTGGCTTGCGGCATGCCCTCCATCGAGAAACCGTGGTTTCTTCATTGGAATGGATTCGTCTAAAAGGTGGGCTGGGAGGAGCTAGTGACTCCTTTCTTGTTTGAGCTTTGCGCTCTTGCCATCTCTCAAGAGACTCGATACTGGCAGCGGACGCAGGCCGACGAGCAGCTCGTTTGTTGAGCAACGATTTCCCTCCAGCATTGTCGTCGATTATTGTGACGTCCGCTGTTTCCAGGGTGCCCAGTAAACTCGTGATGAAACTGTTCATCTTTTTGCTACTTGTGGGTTTGTCTACAATGTCGTTATATTTTATTTTGGTTTCGAGAGGCAAAGCACAGAAGCGCAGGAGCGATTGGGCCCGGCACCATTGAAAAGACTGCTTTCTGAGAGATTTTGTGAGCCGTCAATCCTGCAGTTGATGCAAGGTCACCTGTTGCATTTTTTAAAACCTCCTGTCCCTTGGAACACAGTCTATTAAATCATATTTGCCCTTCTAGCTACTTCTAACCAAACCCTATATATAGCAGGATGACCGCCTGTACCGTTTCTGCTCGTGTAATGGGTGAAGGGGAAGTGGCTATGCCTACATGGGTACAGTACGGTACAACCGGTACAGCATGGCGGTACAGCTGCCATGGGGTATTCACCCATTCATCATTCATACACCATCCACAACATGTTACATAGGTATGTTGCTTCATCGGACGGCATCACTGCGGCTGGCTGCAAGTAGAAGCATTGTCGGTACTGCAGAGCAAACTTGTCTGCATAGCTGGTACTCTTTGCAACCTTCCCTGGCAACCCAGCAACCAACCGTCTACCGGTACTCTGAGTACAGCGTACCTCGTAGCAGGCATGACAAGAATCGGGATCCTCCATATTTCACGTGCGGCAGACAATCCTGACTAAGCTCTGTTGAACCAGCCCCACAAAGAGTTTGTCTTTTGCTTGGAGGTAAGCTTTGGCCAGGGTATTCAAACAGTTGGGATATACTTGCGTTTCTTGCCACATTGCTTCACCATCGGGAGGGACCTTGTAAGAACCCTCGCAACTATGAGAAGCAGCATCCAGATTGATTGATGACGCAGACATTGGTTGGTCTTGGCTTGTTGGCGGCGACAAAATTGCGAAGATCTGAAGAGGATACGTTGCTGGCTGGGTTTCTGAAGGGAGAGGGCAGGGTCCAGCTGTCATATTCCGGCTCGTTGTTTTTTCGACAGTCCAGGTGCCACTGTCTCTTGTCAACTCCATTTTCAAAAGGCTACTAGAGACCAAATGGAAATGGCGCTGTCCGATATCAAAGCCTGGCTTTCAAATTGGATGCCAGTGGTGGACAGAGCAAGCAGAGAGCAGCAACAACTGGCAGCAGCCTTCCACGAGGCAGGAGCAACTTTGGGTCAGGCTTTCCGGTCTGATCTTGATTCAGACAATTGCAGTGTTGACACTATCAGCAATAGTGCAGCTAGTAGCAGTGCTGATGACAGCAGCAGCACGGGCGGGTCCAGTTGGTGACCTTCCCCTTAATATCTTGCCTCGGTTGGGTTTAAACTTTCCCGGTTGAGGGGGGCAACTCGCTCCATCCCAATGTTTGTGGGGGTTATCGGTTTAGGGTAGCGGCACGGTGGACAATTTTTAAAAATAGAATTCTTTTACTATTTTTCGACAGTCCATACACAATGGACTGAAAGAATGAGTCGAGTCGAGTCGAATCGAATCGATTCGAGTCGAATCGAATCGATTCGATTCGATTGAAGATTCAAGGAAAAATGTCTCACGTCAATGAATCCACCTTTACTCTACGACTGTATGCTGCTCTCCTCTTGCATCAAGCCAACAACCCCCTTTCAACCTCTACCAGAGCGACTCTACAGTGCAGATCGATCCCTGATAGTAAGGGATGAAGCACCTTTTCCCATGGAGAACCCCATGACAAATGGCAACAAATGGAATTCAAGCCTGATTTTCAATTATGGCTCCAGGCAATCCAGCCAAATATTTTCATGGGGAGTGTTCGTGAGTGTGTTGGGGAGACAAAACCTTTGTCTAGCTAGATCAATGCATTGGTTAAGCCACTAGCCATGGTCTAAAACGTCCATCAATCTTTCTTTCTCCTCGGAGGGAAACAGTCATTTCGCGAAATTACCATTGTTTGGTTCCTTTTTCGTACGGTACTGGTGGAGGCTGCGATCCTGTACTAGCTGCGATCCTGCACGAGGCTATGCATCTGGTGGGAAGCAAGCGTGCTACTGCGCTAGTACGGTTGTGCCATCGGTAGCAGGGTACATGTAGCCACAGCAGGCACCGTCTCGAGCAATGCAAGGATCCATCTCGTGTGTGTCAGTACCTACGGTACCAGGCAGTACCTACCTAATGCCTATGCATACTCCGGATAAGTAACATTCGCAAACGTTCCGATTTTCAAAAGCAAAAAAGAAGCGACTGCCGGTCACAAAGGACCCAGATCTTGGAGCTTGCCAGACTTGATGGCTTTCACGTTGGCCCTTGTGGCAAACGTTCTTTCACTAAAAATTGAATGTGCGAGTATGCATGTGTGCTCGAGGGCTCGTGCTTGCCAACCATTCAGATCACGCAAACTGCCTGCGCATTATGTTGTGCCCGCGGAAATTAACTGTATGCATACTTAGTACCGAGAGGGGAAATTAGTTGATGGATCGTGCGTGCCAAAGCAATAATTGGTTTGTTTATTCCTGATGTTTAAATGTTTGGATGGTTGGGTTTGGTAGAGTATTGGAGTTCGCTCTAAAGAACTAAAATTACCCCCGACGAAAAAGCATTAAAGGATGCTCTCAACCTAGTAAACTGGACAGGACCAGTTTGTTGCAAAGCACGGTGAAAATTACTCGGATCAGCTCTCGGATCACAGCCCAGCGAGCCCCCACTCGGATCACAGCCCAGCGGCAGCCGAAGCCGCCGTTTTGGTGCCTGCCTCGATCAAGTTATCAAGTTGTCTCACAAAATACAAGAGACGACAACAACCGCCGAACGCTGCCTCTTATTGATCTGAAGTTGACTGTCGCTCGATTTGTATACCACGCCTCTATAGGAATATAAATCATAAAGGCAATGTCCACCGAAAGGAGCGTGCAAGGAGTATCTTCCCTGCTTTCCAAAAAGACGGGAACCAAACAGGCACAACGAAAATGCCAAGAACCAACTAACAACAACGAGGCAACAATGTTTGTCACCATTTTGGAAGCCTTGGCATTTCATGCAGCCAAGACCCCTGAGAGGATTGTTTTCACGTGGGTGGATATCAACTGCAAAGAGCAGAGAAAGATGACATGTCAGCAGCTAGAAGATGAGGCCAATGCTGTGGCTGCTCGGCTCCTGAAGTTGGGGTGCCAAAAAGGAGATCGTGTCATGGTTGCTTATCCATTTGGACTAGAGTTCTTGGCTGGAATGTTTGGGGCCATGAAGATTGGAGTCATCCCCTGCTCCATCTACCCACCCAATCCTAATCAGCTCAAAACTGACATGCCCAAATTCCGTGGATTTGTGGAGGATGCTGGAGCCAAGTTCGCTCTGACTACTAACGCCTTTGCCACAGCCATGACTGCTGCTGGAGTCTTTTACAAGACTGGAGTCAAGTGGATTGGCACAGACAAGTTGCCAATTAAGAAACAAAAGCATGGTAAGCCAAAAGGCTATGAAACATTTGTGGGCCACCCAGATGATATCTGCTTTATCCAGTACACATCTGGGAGCACTGGCCGGCCCAAAGGAGTCATGATCAGCCACCGGAATCTTGTAGAGAACTGCAGGGCCATTGGTAACATGTCATATGTAAACTCTTCCAATGCGAGCTCCACGGTGGCAGCATTATGGGTACCCCAATACCATGGTAAGAATCATTGAGTGTTGACCAGTATTCATGTTCCAATACTGGCACTGATGTATCTCTCTTTCTGATGGTGTCTACTCAGACATGGGACTTGTAGCTGGCTTTATGACTTCCTTGTATCAGGGTGTCCATCTTGTTATGGCATCTCCTCTAGACTTTGTTGTCAGGCCTCTGCTTTGGTGTGACATGGTAGAGACCTACCAGGCCAACCTGACCTGTGGCCCCAACTTTGCCTATGCCTTGCTCCTCAAGCGTTTGAGACAGGCAAATAGAAGCGCTGATTGGAGTTGTGTGAGGCGTGCCATGTTTGGTGGCGAGCCTGCTCAGAGCCATGTGGTAAAAGAACTCGCAAACACAGTGAAGATGAGGCCTGAACATGTCTACAACATCTACGGCCTTGCCGAATCTGTAGTATACCTAACAGGTGGACCTGGCTACCCTGATGCTGAGGACCTCGTCGCTTGTGGTGAGGTGGACTCTCAAACCCTCAAGCTCCGGATTGTTGAGGATGGAAAGGAGGTGGAAGATGGTATGGTTGGGAGTATCTGGGCCCAGTCGCCTCGAGTTACTGCTGGCTACTATGGCCAGAAAGAGCTAACAGCCTCCACATTTGGCAATGTACTTTCCAATTATGAGGGTACCTGGCTTGACACTGGTGATTTGGGCAAGATTGTGGATGGACAACTTTATGTCACTGGAAGACTCAAAGATGTGATCATTATCAATGGCAAGAACTACTACCCAACTGATGTTGAGCTTGCCATTGATGAATCTTTTGGTGACGTTATCCGACCTGGGAGGACCACGGCCTTCCAACATGGAGATGACGGTGTTGGAATCACAGCTGAGGCTCGTAAGGACTTTGACAAGGCAGCAAATGATGACTTAACTGTCAAGATATCCAATCATGTTGCTCAAATACATGGACTGACTGTACGTGAGGTGCTCATTCTCAAAGTTGGTGTGACCCCCAAGACCACATCTGGAAAGCTCAAGAGATCCTTGGTCCGGCAAACTACTCTTTCTGGTGACTGGAAGGCCAATTGTGTGCTTCTTCAATACAACCTTTCTACAGCTTCACCACATGCTCCAGGTGGAGAGAGCTTCGCTGTTGCAACTGAAAGCCTGGCGTTCATGAATCCAGACACTCAGGATAACACTGTCAACCAACCCACAGAGGAAACAGGTGAAATTGCCAGACTTGGCGATGACTTTTCCAAAAGATGGAGCACAGTATTATCATCTGTCCTTGGGCCAGATGTTGATGCATCCAAGACTTGGATGGAGAATGGGATAACCTCTCTCAAGAGTGCAGAACTCAGAAACAAAGTAGAGGAAGAGTTGCATGTGTCACTCCCTTCCAATTTCGAGCAGCTGTACCCTACTCCATCAGAACTTGCCAACTATCTGATGGCATCAGAGGCACAAGGCTTCCCCAAGCATGCTGTTGGTAGCAAAGAGTACGAATGGAATACATCAAGATCCAAAATCTCCAAACCTGTACTTGGTGTCCTGCAGGCACTGGGGTCAGTCACAATTATTCTGTTGCTGTTGGTTTCAGCTGCTCCATCCTACTTCTTGACTTCCTGGGCTATGGAGCAGTGTGACTCAACTGGAGAGGGAGAATGTCATGGCCCAATCTTCTGGCTTGTGCTGCCTCTGGTCTTCCCTCTTTTCCTCCTATCGTTCTCTCTTGTTGTGGTGTTCTCTAAGTTGGCCGTCATTGGCAAGTATCGACCCCAGCAGTTTGACCTCTTGTCAAAGGACTACTTGCGATGGTGGTTTGTAGACAGGCTTTTGGAAATCTGGGAGTCATTTGTCGGGCCATTCATTGTGGAAACAAAGTACATTTGGATCTTTACTGGCTCCTTGGGGCAGACCTGCCATGGACTGCCAAGATTGAGTCCTTCATCCGTGAATGTGATTTGGTCAGAGTGGGAGACAATGCCACTATTGCACACTCCATCAGGTGCAGGAAGTTCTCTCAGACTGACACATGCCCCAAGATGACCTTCAGGCCAATTATTGTTGGCAAGAACAGCCATGTATCTGGCATGGTCAGCCCAGGTTCTGTTGTTGGTGATGGGAGCAAGGTAGAAAAACTGTCTGCTGTGGAAGAGGGTGCAGAACTACCACCTGGAATCCTTGCCAAAGGCATCCCAGCACACAACTCTGGGACCTACAAGCATGCGAAACCATCCTGGCAGGAGGATGTGTTTTTGGATGCATTCAAGATAGCCTGGACCATCATTGAAGTGTACCATTTCTTTGCGCTTTCTTACCTGGTTCATTCCTTCCTCAATGTCATTTTGCCTTCTTGGCGTTATGCAACCATTCTGCATTGGCTTGTGCTCTTCCCAGCCACATCCTTCCTTGCTCTCGTCCCTAGCATTGCTTTCAAATGGTTGCTCATTGGGAAACGAGATCCATCGGATGAGTATGAGGGTTCACTATGGCGCAAAGCAACCAACTGGGCGTGTGACTTCCATTTCCGTATTGCTTCTTGGTCTCAGACTCCATTCTTTGGCCAGACAAAGCTCTGGCATATCATCCTGTTCCTCCATGGCCTAGATGTTGACATGGCATCTTGCATCAGCAACCCATACCGAATCTTCTTTCCCTCCAAGGTTGATTTTGTCAAGATTCGCAAGTCCTTTGTGGCCACTAGCACTGTTGACCTGGACCAGAAGGCCGACTCCAAGATGGAGATCATCAACAGCAGTGTTGGCTACAATTCCAACCTCCATACAGGAGTCAAGATCATCAGATCCAAAATTCCTCCCAGGTCTGATGTAAGGGACAACATCACTGAGTTGAACCAAGCAGGAAAATCATGGCAACCCAGTCTGATCATGGACATGATCCTTCCAGAATTCCTGCAGCTGCTACTGAATGTTGTCATTTTTGCCAGCCTTATCCCTGCCTATGAGGTTGGTGTTGCCGTATTGGCTAGCCCCTCCTCTACCATCAGGGCTGTTGGATTGGCTGCGGCCTTTGTCCTCCAGCTGTTTGTTTGGATTCTTTTGACCAAGGCTGTTGAAGTGGTGATGCTGAATCTACCAAGACCTTTGCAGCAAAGCTTTTGTGGAGTATACATCAACCATATTTGGCAGTTTGGAGTAGGAAACTGGCTGGTCTTTCTTCTCTACGGCACACCCATGTTCGCCTACTATGCTCGCATGATGGGTGCTACGGTGCAAGGAGAGCTCTGGTTCTTTGGCAACTCCCTCTATGAGTACAGCAAGCTTCACTTTGAGGGCAACACCATTGTGGATGATTCGCACGTGAGTGGACACTTTATTGATGCCAACGGGCTCACCCTTGAAGACACCCAAGTGACTGGGGTGTTGCATCCAGGTTGCTATGCCTCTGCTGGATCTGTGGTTCCTGCTTCAGAGCATGGTCCCTGGAAGCTCTTCTTTAGAAGTGCTGTTGAAGTGCCATGTTATGATGAAGAAGATAAAAGCAGCAAGGATGAAGAAGAGACAGGCAGCTGCAAGCAAGACTCTTCGGCCTCATTTGAGCATCTCGATTTTACTGTCTAGATGCTTCTTTGTGTATATTACTAGCAATTTTAATATTTTGAGCTTTCTATTCGCCTATTACCAAGCATCAACTATTAGCACAATTCAAACTCGGTAGCAATGCACTCAAGGGCGGACACCTCGTTGGCCGTAAAGGCGCACAAGTGAACCTCTTTTACGCTTCCAAACTCTCGATGGTCACAAATAGCCCGCATAGCAATTCGCAACGTCCTCTGAGGATCCCATCGACTACCACGTTTGCCGGCGCTAATCAGAGAGAAACCGACTGACTCCAAACCTTGCTCTTTGGCCCGCTCCAAGGATGCTTGATAGGCCAGTCGAAGCAAGCCGTCCTTTAATGCAATGTCGTTGACGGACGAAAACGATTCTCCGTACGAAGGACCCGCAGCCCAGATCACGTGGCTCACGTCTAAACTGCCATACTTGCTACCGTCTTGTCGAGAGACAACCTGGGCGTCCCCAGTGCTGCACCGAACGGGACCAAAGGATGTCTCAGTAATGATGGGAAGACTCATAGCATCCCTCAAGAGTTGTCGCCCGCCAGCTTCGACAACGGCTTGTGTCACTCCCCCGCAGACTGGTACACAGCACTCGTTCGTGGCGCAGACCAGCCCTGCACGCAACCCAGGCCGAGAAAACTGCACCACAGATCCGCGATTGATAAACAGTTGTACAGGTTGTTGCTGGTCTTTTGTGTCGGATTGTAGATTGTAGGTTGCCACAACAGAAAGCCCCATGCTCGCTTTCCTCGTGGTTTTAACACCGTTGCCAGATGATTCGAAGCTGAGTCCAGTGGGATGCTTCTCTTGTATCTCTGCAATCATATCGCGGACACCAGACTTGGGTGGGAACCAGACATTCATTGATTGCTGAATGTTGGGAATATCGCTCGTAAGGAGCTTGTCGTAAATTTTGCTCCACCCAGGATCACAAAGAATCCATTTGGGATTGAGAGGGAACGTAAATTTATTCACGATTCGTTTGAGGAGAAAGTAGTGCAACTGAGACGAGTCGACATACTGCCATCGGACGTTGCCCTCGATAGTGTCGGAAATCACCAAAAAGGATGGATCCATCTCTTGAGGATATTCAAAGTTGAAGCATTCTGCCCCATGCCGCACAGCACCGTCGAGCTCGGCAAGCCGTGTGACAGCGTCTTCCATCAGTTTGTACGACTTCTCATCGCCGTAGCCAAACCGTGGCATACCCTGTCGTTTTGATGCCCCAGCAAACAAGTGGTCACGTCCAGCATACTGCCATTTCGCAGCCCAGCTGCTTCCCGACGTGTTGCCTTCCAAAATCTCATGTGCTGTTTTAATGTTCCCCTTCATCAGATCCACCTGGTACTCCTCCAGTTCCGTTTCAAAATGAATTCGTTTCGTTCCCACCAAGAACCCATCAAAATCGGACACCACAGGCACGACGCGTCCATATTCTTCGTACGCCATGAGTAGATTGTGCGGACACAGCGGATTTTCGTCGTCGGGCAGACTCCACAAGACGACACGAGGACGACCCTTTTCCTTTTTGTGACTCTTGCGCAGCGACTTGAAATTGGCATCTTGGTACGCGACAATGGATTCACGGCCCGTGACATGTTCGCTTCCAATCAGACCACACAATTCGGGCCGATCCATTTGAAAGTAGACGTGGCGCCATCGGGAGTAGCCCGTTCCGGTAGTTTGTTCTTCAAAGCCGGAACGCCGTAGTTCCCCCGCAAAGCAGTCATAGTTGCTCTGAAACGTCTTGTCCCGTTGTCGAATCGGTCGTAGGATCTGTTCTTCGAATCGATTCCGGTCGCAAACGACAAAAGACCACGAGGGAGTTTTGGGTCGTCGTCGTCCCTTGCGGACGGTGTGATTGCAGCTCGGTAGAGTTTCGGTAGAAGCAAAATCGGGTGGGGGGAGCATATCTGCGAACGAGGACAACGTACCGGAAGTATTGTGACGATCGGGGTTTTCTTTGACGGGCATGGGAGGAGGGGCTTCCTCGGCAAGGCTCGTCTGTTTGGAAGAGTCATCCTCTTCAAGGCTTTTGGCAGAATCGTCCTCAATGGGGTTGGCTTCGTCAATCCACTCAATGACCGGTTCCTCTAGACTCTGGGTTTCTGTGACTTGGAGCATTTGTTCCATGACCAACTCGGCATATCCCTGTTTATGCAGTGACTCCGATGACTCATCCGCATCTTCCGTCGTCCGAGAGCTGTTAGCATTTTTGCCGTGCTTGCTTTTCTGCAGCATTCTCCATCGCTGACAATGTTCTTCCTCTCGAATGACAAAGGCTTCCCAAAAGAGTCGTTCTGGCAATTCCATTCCGTAGACTCCATCCTTTTCGTAATCGTCGACTGTTTGGATGGATGGATCCGTCATTTCCCATTTTTGTTTTTGTTGTGATGCCGCCGTGTAGAGAATGACATCATTGTCGGAGGATGTTCTGCTGGTTTGCAACAACGAGCGTCGTTCCTCCTCCACAGTAACGGGTTCAAAGGAAACTGACGAGCGAGCGTTGTGGGACGTCGCCGAGTCGTCCATGTTGGACGAGCGACGGCGAATGGATAATATTGCCGTGCCATCGGACGTTCCCCGTTGCAACGACGAACGTTCAAGGTCGGAAGAACGACGGCGTTGTTGAATGGATGCTGCGGTGCCATCGGACGTTGCACGATGCAACAACGAATGTTCACTCTTCTTCTTGAGAGCCGGAGTGTCATCGGAAGTTCGACGTTGCAGCAAAGACGATTTTTGATGTTCACTGTTGGTATTGGTATTGTTGAGAGACAATCGACTGTTGCTGCTATTGTCCATGCCAGCCTGGCGTACGGCTTCGGTAATGGAATCGCGTTGTGACAGCATGGAATCGTCGAGCGATTGGACTGTGGCGACCATTTCATCGCGGACGCTCGTCGCCACTTTCAGAGCTTGGTTTCGCGTCTCCAGAGTGGCATAGAAAATGGTCATGCGGGCATCTTGAGGCAACCATTCGATCTTGTGCTTGTCGCGTTCGGAATGAATTTGTAAAAAGGGAACATATGCGGAGCATTTGCCAAATTTCGCGGATTTGCCCTTGATATCCAATCCTTTGCCCACCCCGTGTCCTGCCATCATTTTACGAATGGCCTCTTTGCTGCACGGCCTCCAGACGGAAAATACTTGTGCCATATTAAAGCAAGATGCCAATAATTCTCGTGCGGATTTTTCATTGGTGGGTTTTTCTGGTTGCTGGTTGCGGGAGTCCTTGGCGAGTTTCTGGTCTCCCTCTTGAGCAACTTCCTGAAAGAAGCGATGAATGCGAATGCGAGGATCGAGACTGGCAAAGGAGGCAGCCCACGCACAGAACTTTGTCTTGACGTGTTGCGGAGGGTTCTTCATTTTCTTTTTCTTTTGCGGCTTGACTACGTCATTGTCATTGGTGCCCTTAGCAGTGCTAGCACTAGTAGCACTAGTAGTCCCATTACAGGCATTCTTCTCCGAGATGGGAGCACTGCGGGAACTATCGGATAAGTTGGATACGTTGGAATCGTTCTTGTGGATCTCGCTCTCTGTAGTGTTAGTGGTGTTAGTGGTGCCGTTAGTGTTAGTCGTCTGATCCTGATTGGTGAGACGTGGATCTTCTTCTTCATTGTCTTCATCCTCCTGTATACTGTGCTGACTACCGCCATTCAGACTCCGACTGCTCAAGATTCTCCTTCTGGTTTTCTCTGCTACGGTTCGATTTCTGAGCATCGACTCCATGCGAGCCAGATGGCGTCGATTCCGCGTCAACTCGTCCATGGCAACAGTGGAAGAATCGCCTAAGAGCAAGAAATATCCGTCTTTGTATCGTCCGTCAAGCTCTTCAGCAACCAGTGTCCGATACGCTGCCACCTTGTCTTCTAGAAACGCCACTGATCTTAAAGCGGACCAACGACTTGTCCAACAAGGGCTCTTCTTCTTCTTCTTCCTCCTTTGTGGAAAAGAGTGGAATGCAGCAGATGGGTGTGCGGAACCAGGTCGTCGACGATGCTTGGGCTATTGCGATCCGAGGAAGCCTTATTCGTTTCTTTCCCATGGTGGATCGAATTATTGTGGGGTTCCGATCGAAAAGTGTGACGACAGCCAGCTAGATGGCATTAAAAAGGTAGTTGAGGTAACTATAAGGTTAAAGTGATGAAGTCAACCATCCATGAGGTTCGGAGGACTCTGCATCATTAATTCCAACCCTAATTATTGGATCTTTTGTGATTTTGTGAGCGCAGGCAAAGTTCGTCCTCATGTCCATAGAAACGGATATTGATGGCGAGACTTTTCAAGGTTTGACCATTCTTGTGCGCGCACCTCTTTTTAACCGTTGGATGTCCTTCAGTCCAATTTTCTGGACCCCAAACTGATGATCCCATCACCATGGGTTTCTCTCAACACCGATGAGGTAAGTAGACTAGTAGCAATCATTGAATGCAATCTATCCCATCGACGAGACGAGATCGATCGACACAAGAGAAAAAGCCATCCACTTGCATCAGACAAGGCAAGACGAAGAGAACGAGAGCAGGCTTTCATTGTTTCAAGTCCAAGCAAAGCTCAAAGCTCATCCAGCAAGTCAAAACAAGATCAAAAATTTGCCAACCATAGATCGAAGGATCCTTCAGTTGATCCTGAAAGTGACCCGTTGCGTTCCAGTTTTGCGTAGTCATTCCACTTCCACGATGAATCTTCTTCACTGCTGGAAAGTGCTGTTGCTCTTCTTGTCTCTGCTAGCAAAAGTCTCGTCCAGCAGCCACTTGCGAACGTCAGCACATTTCCCGGAAGGACGACGACGACGACTGGAGAACGACAATAACAACAACTACTATGACGGTCAAAACGAGTACTACTCACAAGTAGTAGAGACCTGTCAAGATTTGATCGTTCAAGTGACGAGTATTCAGACAGTGTGCGATTCTCCCCAGACGTTCTACTACGGCTCTGGTGTTCATCGGAACTCGCCCACTTGCAACCTAGGAGACAAGGCTACCACCACCGTGTATTTTGACGTTTCGGAAAACTTGGAGAATACCAACATTTACGTCGTTCTGTCCGTCTACGCTGGATACGGCAACGATATTCTCACTTCCTCCAGTCCCAAGAATCTTCAAAAGTATGTGGGATACTCCTGCAACGAAGCCGGATCCTACAGTTTCACCTACACGACTACCTTGGGATCTTCCAGTTCGAGCAGTAGTAGCAGTAGCAGCAACAGCTATGGCAATTTCATCCCCTACCATCAGATTGCCTTTTCCTCTCAAACCAATGGAGATTACAATCTGGGAGCCGCCAATATCCCCTGTGATCAGTGGGAAGACGAGAACAACCATGAATGGGCCATGGTCACGGCACAATCCACATTCACCACCCGAGATTTCTTTATCGAATATGGAATCCTCATTGGAACGTTTTGTGTCATGGGAGTCTTTGTCGCTGTCGTTGTGCGACAACGACTGGTAGGACTACAACCGGCACAGCAGCAGCACTTGAATGATAAGCAACAGGCACTCATGATACAACAACAGCAATCGCCACCGTCATCACCATCAAACACGCAACAAACACCTCCAAGTCCCAAGGGAACGCCTGTATAAAAAAAGCAAAGTCATCCAACCAACCAACAAACAGCTAGCTAGTTCCCGAAACACTCAACGACTCTGTCGTAGGCACACACACACACACCGCCCTGTGCAAGGCTGGCCGTTCTGTTGGACTCTGACTTGACTGAGTGGCTGGCTGACCTTCTTTTGAGGGAAAGAAACGGAAACGGTGGCTGCTAGCTAGTTAGCTGAAGGGGCCCTCTTCAGAAAGAAGTGCCTCAAGCGGAATGGCGAGGCACCGAGCTCTTCCCAATCACAAATATATTGTTACAGACCCAAAAGTGTTCCTCCCAGCACAGCATCAGTGGATGATGGATTGTACTGGCAGATGAGCAATGGCTGAATCGATCGAAACCTCCCACAAGGACAACTACTCTACTCCCTGAAAGATTCACAAGGGGTTTGTCCCTTTCGTATCCTGTAAAATTCTTCTTTGTATTGTTTTATAATTTAGACTCTTGTTGTTTCCAAAAGTCTTTCTTCCTCATGCATGTTATGTTACATCATAGCACCACCTAACATCGATAACGACAAGCTATAATGAAAGGGTATATAGCCCAGACAGTACCTCCCCAGCTGCGGGGTCAGCAGGACCGCACGACGAATGATCGTGCATGCCCCCCGGTCGCTTGGTCTCAATTTGAATGGCAAACCGCGTGAATGAATGCCAAAAACCAAATGCCAAAGCAACAATGAATGACTGTGGAACCATGTTTTGCTGGCGGCGAACTGCTTCGTCGGCACATGCAACGGCCATTTGTCTTCATCTCCCGGGGATCCAATTTCGGAATGTCATTCTTGGCAGTCCGTCTCTCATCGTGCCAAAATGGATGCCTTCCGCGCCGTCATCGATGGCGCGGCACGTCGCGATTCGGTTCCATCCTAGTGGCAGGTTTGGTGATTCATTCAAGGCCCTGTCTCAACAGCATTCGACACAACTGTCCCCCTTGACGTTCTTGGAGCGGGGATCACGGAACGTCCCCAACTGTGTGCCCTGTCCAGCAGGTTTCTCCAATGGTGATGCCAGAGAGCTTGCCCGAGATTGCTAGAATTCCTAATGATACAGTGTCTGTTTTATGTCTACTGTTGTAGTCGCCGAATTGCAGCCTATGATTGTTCGCCATGCAAATCTTCCAGCAGGTCTCGGTTCGAGCCTTCTACTAGCATTGCATTCTTGAACCTTTTAGCATTTTCAATTGACTTGATAGCTCAAAGGCTGAGCGTTGGTCTTTTGCTTGAATACAATACACCACGAGAGCGATCAGATCCCCACTCCAGAGGAGCAAAAAGTCTAAATCCCCTTTCATTTGCACCCTGACCAAAAGGAGGACCATTGGCGTGGCATTCGTCAGCGCTTGAAAAGGAGGTAAGTCCATTAGTTCACTTGAAAGTTTATTAGATCATCAGGTTTGACCCTCCTCCTCCTCGTGAGTCTCGTGACTGGTACATTGGCATACATTGTCGCAAGCACATGCCACGGGAGAAGGATCTGGAGGGCAGTCCACTCGGATTTCTTTCAACTGTGGGTTCGCACAGAGATCGCCGGGAACACTCCCCACCAATTGATTGTTTGGCAAGAGCAATTCCTCCAACGCAGTCAACAGTCCCATCTCGGTGGGCACACTCCCGGACAATTTGTCGTCTTCGAGCCGCAACACCTTCAACGCGGTAAGCAACCCAATTTCCGAGGGGACGGTGCCATTGAGACTTCCACAGTCTTTCAACACCAAGACGTTGAGGGTCGACGAAAGGAGTCCAATTTCACTGGGAATGTTTCCAGACAGTGCGCCGTGATAGAGCTCCAAGACGGTCAGGGCCGTCAAGGTACCAATTTCGCTCGGAAACGGCCCTTTGAGACGATGTCCGTGTCGGTAGACATCCGTGGTCGATGCGACATGATAGGAAGTGCCAAACAGTCTTACAGGTCCTGGCGTTGTGGAGGCAGCGACGCTCGTGTCGGAGGACGCCTTGTCATGGGAGGAGGAAGTCAACGAAAGGACCACCGCCATCACCAACAAGACGACTATCACGACGGCAGCCGCTTTGCGCAATGGAAGGCCAAACACACGGACCGTCAGGGGGTTTCGTTTGGGTTCCACCCCCAGAGGCCTGGTCTCATTAGTGTTGTTGTCGTCGTCGTCCTCATCACGGTACTCGTCAATGTCAAATGGTTCCATGCTATAGTAGTACTGTAATATCAGATTCTTCTTACTGCCGCAGATCTACCGGTAGTATTCCCGCCATGGCGGAGCCTTCAAGGTTTCGGTCTTTTCCAGCGGACCAAAGCAAAACCCCACCCTTATCTCAAATTATGTTAGGGTTAGGGAACATATGACCCCGATCTTTACGTGGAGACGCACATCTGTTCAATTGCGCTGGCCAGGACGCAGACAAAAGATTTTTCCTTCTACAAAAGATACTAGTAGACTCTACCGTATCTCTAGTAGGTATTGCAGGCTTAACAAAGACGACATCAGAATCAATCATGCATTGCGCAGTAAGACGGGGGCTTAGGCTCTGTCCCAACAACTATTTTTCAGGTCGGGAAATTGGACTTTGGGAAGGCCAAACTGAAAAGCAATGTGGCCTCCCCCCAAATCCTCTTCCAACTTCTTTTTTTCAGATCCAATTTTGGATGGTTTGCTGCGAGTGGATGTGGCAGCTGCTGGCCCTGCTGGCTTGAGTGTAATTAACAATATTGAAGTTAAACTTGAAGTTGAGTACCGGTTCGTTGACACAGAATTCCTGTTAGATTCAAATCGACCAATCAAATGGAACACCCAGTCAAAAACCGAAATCGGCTCTGCGCAAACCAACTCAAAATTGATTTGCGCAAACCCGAAATTGGCTCCAATTTGGGAGGAGGGCAAAGGCCTGTTTGGGGGAAGCCAGCAGACCAAGGCCAAACCGAAGGCCCTAAAGTCCAATTTCCCAACCCCAAAAAGAGTTGTTGGGACAGGGCCTTAGAGTAAGTACCGGCACTCGTAGATTATCTACGGAAGAATGCATGCGCAGTTAACTTATTTTTCTCACTTACACCAGGTCACAACGCAACCCAGCAAAATTTTCCTTTTTATTCCGGCTGCAAACAAGTGTTTTGTTGTGGGGCAACCTTTTACCAGTTCATCATGAACGCATCACCAGCGGTAAAGCAGTGGAAGACCCCAGAGTTGTAGCCATTGTATTTTCTAGTCCTTTCGTTTTGCTGATTAAAACTCGATCGGGAGCTTATCCCATGCATGGAGGCTGAACTTCAAGAGTGCAACCTCTTCACAAAGAAGCAATTCTGCTTCCATCGGCAGTACCGCGGTAAGGGCCAGGAAGAGAAGAGCTGCCCAAATCCAAAGGGCAAGACATCCGTTCGTAGCACTCCACTCCAATACCCTCAACAACAATAATGGAAGCACCTTCACAAGAATTCGATGCCATTGGCAAGGCTGTCAAAGTACGTGCTGCCGGTAGCAAGTGCAAAGCTACCGAGGCGGAACTTAGAAAGCTACAAGAGTTTGAACAAGAAGCAGCAAGAGCATCCAACGAAAAGTCCAATAGTGACAGGTCTCACAATGACAGTCACCGTCAAACTACTGCGAAAAAGCCAGTTGGCAACAAAGTTAATCCAACAAATGTTTCCAGCAGAGCCCCCCAAAATGCTACGGGAGAACCAATGGATCCTCTGGACCTAGCAAAAATTTTGGAAGCACGGCTAAAAGAGGATTCGGATGCCCGTCCAAGCAAACAAGGGCTCACAAAAAATGTGCATCCAATAAACAAGGACTCGCAGGATGCATCGGCCATGAAAGGAATGGCAGATAACACGGAAGAACCACTCGATCTGGCCAAAATAGTGGAAAGTCGACTCCAAGATTCAGGTCTCGACCAAAGTGAAAATGCTACCACTCCTAATGGGGGTAATTCCCAAGGCGCCACCAACACATCAAATGCCAACTGCCGTCCAGGGGCCTATGCAGGTGCTCCGGGTACAGACCTCCAACGTGCAAACACTCTGAGATTCTCCCTAGTAGGTGCCACTGCCAATGGCCCATTGGTCAGTCAGACTAGCCTGTCTAGTGTCCATGAAGAAGAGTGGCGGGTTACCGAAGCACCAGGTAAAGAATATGTTCCCGCAGAATCAAACAGAGGACTTGCAGTGGCAAATTTGGTTCACGAGGATGATGACATTGCGCCAGAAGACCTGCCACAAGCAAAAAGTGCCGTCAGTGCCATTGCCCAGAGCGAATCCCAGCAGAAAAAGCACATCAAGCAGGTCAAGACTTTCCTTCTGCTTGGTTTCATCTTTGTACTGGCAGTCATCACGATTTTGGTTGCCACATTGTCATCACGAAACAAGACGGTGGAGACTCTCATGCCATCGCCCTCCCCAACTTCCATCCCATCAGCAGCACCAACTTCTTATTCAGAATACTGGCTATCCCTTTTCCCGGAATCGACAGCCTCTACGATTCTGCAGGACTCAAGATCACCCCAGTCCATGGCATTTGAATGGCTCATGGAAGAGATTGACATACTACAAAACCTTACAGCGGGGAGAGCTGTACAGCGGTTTGTTCTTGCAACATTCTATTTTGCCAACAGCGAGGAACAATGGCTCTTCAGTGACAATTGGCTAAACCACAGTGTTCATGAGTGCCTTTGGTATTCAAGTTTGGAGGACTATTATTTCTTTTTTGGAGCCGACACAGTTTTCCCACTGGATCACATCAGTCCCTGCGAGCAAGATCCCGCTGGATATCTAGAGGATGGCATCTTGTATCAGGGAGATGGAATCATCAAGCACTTTTGGTTGTCATTGAATGGCCTGATGGGATCAGGGATTCCGCCAGAGCTCTACTTACTTACAGAGCTTAGGAGCTTGGCATTGGATGGATGGAACCTTACCAGCACCATCCCAGAAGAGCTCTCCGGCCTTCCCAGTTTGGAGTTTATTTCGATGATCGATTGTGGCCTTTTTGGCTCCATTCCTGAAGCACTCGGAAGTTTGTCAAAACTTGGAGTTCTCTACTTTCTCTACAACTCGTTGACGGGAACTGTAAGTGATGACTTATGAAGTATCTTACAAGATTGTTCTGCAATATCTCAGTTTGTCAAATCATCACTTACTTCGCTGTGGCTGCCAGATTCCATCATCCCTGTATTCGCTTACAAACTCCATGAGAGGCATCGCACTTTTAGATAATCAGCTGACAGGACCAGTATGTACATTATGAAATTTTGTCTCTTGCAAATACAGTTTTGCTTTTCTCATGTTCTCACTACCTATTCGTCAATTTATAGTTACCAACAGAGCTGGGTTTGCTGACTGATTTGCAAGTTATAGGGTTTGATGCAAACCTCTTCACAGGGACCATTCCCACAGAACTTGCGCAGTTGACTCTCTTGAATTTTTTAGATCTTCCCAACCTGATGTTGAGTGGCAGTGTAGGTTTTTCCATGATGTTTGGTGGCTGGGGCTTGTTTGTGTTCGTGTTTCTAGCTTTACTCAGCATTCTCTGTGATTCATGTAGATCCCAACCGAGCTCGCAGTTCTTACAGACATGGCAGTTCTACAACTGGAAGACTCGGGTCTTACAGGGACAATCCCGAGATGGCTTGCAAACATGGCATCCCTGGACACATTGACACTGGAGGCGAACTCCTTCAGTGGGACTGTAAGTCATTTTGTGTTCCAGTTGTGTCAAACGTGCTTCTTCTAACATTGAGTCCCTTTTTTCTTCCTTTTCCTCTAGATCCCAACAGAGCTTGGTCTTCTAACAAAGTTATCTGTCTTGTGGCTTGGTATGAATGCTTTGTCGGGCACAATCCCAAGTGAATTTGGAATGTATGATCAAGCGATTGTGTTGGACTTGGAACTCAATAATCTGACAGGAACCATTCCTACAGAGTTTGGACAGCTTACTGCATTGTTTCAGTTGTGGCTGTTTGACAACGATTTGACTGGAACAGTGCCCCTGGAACTTGGCAATGTTCCTTTCCCTCCACCTTATGGTCAAGTCTGGTTGCATGGAAATGATCTTTCTGGCATTATCCCAGAGAGGTTGTGTTCTGCCCAAAGTCTTTATTTTGACTGCAGCAGCCAGCTCTGTGGATGTGACTTGTGTGACTGTTCTGACAATAGATCCGTACCGCTACTCGAGGCGGGAGAAAGAATTGTCTATGGAGTTGGCCAGCTGCTGCTGTGGGGTGATGGTCAGTTTCTGCCATTGAGTGAGGCAAACCAAACTGAGGGGAACCAAACGGAAGCCTGAACCGAATGACTGGATGGTTGTGTGTGCGTGTGTTGATCAACTACTACATGCTTGCATATAAGTTTTACCTACGTTTGAAAGTATTTATTTGTGTTACTTCTCAGTTTAGGTACCGGAACCTACCGTAGCATCGTAGGCCAAAGAAAAGTTGTATAGACATTGGATGCGACAGCAGTAATGGCATTGTCCTTGCTCTCTGGATTGGATGCACACTGGGACGGTGCCCCTTGAGCCAGGCAATGTTCCTTTCTCTGCATCTTTTGGCCAAGTCTATTTGCACGAAAATGATCTTTCTGGCATTATCCCAGAGAGCTTGTGTTCCACCTTCAACCTTACTTTCGACCGCAGCAACCTGCTCTGTGGGTGTGACTGGTGTAACTGTTCTGACTTTAAAACATCACTGATACTGGAGGGAGAGACAGCCAATGAAGAGGATCAGCTGCTGAGCGAGGCTAACCGAGCTGAAGCGAACCAAACTGGGTGGAACCAATCGGAGGCCTGAACCGAATGGCTGGTGCTGTGGCTGGATGGTTGTGTTGTTCATGAAAGTACTGCATGTTTGCATATAGTTCAACAGTGCTAGTATTCTGTTTTACTGCTTGGTTTGCTAGCTTATTACGCCGAAGAAAGCCGTAGATGTTGGATGCCAATAAATGGCATTGTCCTTGCTGGTTCGGTCGGATGCTCGTCGCTCGGTATACAATCCAAAAGCATTTGCTCTGCTTTGCACTGGCTAGAAGCCACGTCCTCGCAAATCTTTTCAGTTGTAAATGGCACCCCACCAGTCCTTGCTCATGGTCAAACGCTTTCGTTTCAGATCATCCGCTGTAAGGGGTATATAGGCGTTGCACACGGATTTGGAACGGTTGCCGTCCTGTCATGATATCACGGTCGCGATCCCAATCAAACAGCCCCGTGGAGGCTTTCATGGTGCCGAGACCAACTCCATCAAAGGGATTGATGTCCACCAAGTACGGCTTGTCGCAAATTACCAGATCCATTTTTTGCCGGGCAAAGGAACGAGATCCTTGACTTGGCGAAAGATGGCTCGTGCATCGCGTTCTACTTTCTCCAACACATGGCGCACCCTGGAGGGATTCAAAGCGCAAAAGACTAAAGTATTGTCCGACGCACGTCAGCTTCCCATTCCACGCAAATGCCCGGAACTCGCGGTGCGGTTGACAGCGGTCATCCCATCGACGCACCACCAGGCCCAATTTCCAGTTGCCGGCGTGGTTGTCTTCAAGGGCATATTGGCAGTCTTTGTAGACTCGACTCGTCCCAAAGACAGTAACAATCAAAACGCTTGCTCACCACTCCGGACCTTCAAGGCTTGTCTCATTTCCTCACCAAAGGCTGCCCATCGGCTCGAGTGATCGGGAATATCCTCAAATGCCAAGTGCCCAAACTCGCCGTGCTCTCGACGGGCTCGAAACGCCTGCTTGGCAATCTCCTTGGCCACCACGACGTCTTTGGGTGAGCGAGTGGTCAACTTGACAAAGCAACCCGAGTCGCGCAACCCATGCCGAACGATGCATTCTTCGAGTCTGTCTCGGACGTTCTGAAGGTCGCGATGGTCCACGCCGTCCCGCACGGAACGCACAATGGCGGCGGCTTCGATGCGACTCGACTCAGGGGAACAATATAAGTTTCTAGTGTGGTTTTTGGTGGACACGTTTCAATCTACGCGTCCATTCCTCCGTTGAAAAAGTATTCCTTGGCCTCTTGGTCGTTTCGGGTTTGTACATCGTCGTCGGACGGCAACTCATTGGTTTCGAACTTGATTTTGCTTGCCTCGGCGACTGGACGGAGTTGAGCCTTGATGCCCTTTTCGGTGTCTTTTAGAAGGACATTCATTTCTGGTCGGCTTTGATATAATGACGGGTGGGTATAGACACACAAAGTGAGGTCTTTGGCAGCGTTTTTTTTATGGCTCATGTGGCGATTTGGTACCGGTACCAGTACCTCTTAGTGGGCTTTTCCAAGAGGCTGCGTTCTTAAAACCAGGTGCCAGCTGTGCCACTTGGTGGTTTGACCAATCGAACCAGAATCGGATCAGAACGATTATTTGAAGGGAGTCGCTGACGTACTAGCTAGTATGGTACGTCATGTGCACCTGACTTCTGCCAAGCCAAAACTGAATTCTCATTCATGCGTGTGGTCCCATGTGCCCGCCGGGGCAGCAACATCTCTTTGTTTTTCCCACATCTCTTATTGCTATCGAGCATCCACAAAAGAACATAGATGCTTAAATTGAATCCAAAAGCTACAATGGAAATAAGCCATGACCAACAACAAGCACTGGAGGAAGGAGTCACGGAGGATGTGAACGCAACACCCATGCATGCACCAAATAATGAAGTAACAACCACAGAATCCCATGTTGTGTCCACACTAGCTACGCCTACAGATGCTGCATCTCAAGAAGAAGAAAAGAAAGACACATTCGAAAAAGACTGCTTTCTTCCGATGCCCACACCTGGACCAGAGCGATTCACAAATTGGTTGGCACAGGGCGACGACACTTGGGAAGTCGACGCCTCAGGTGACAGGGATGATGATAACAACAACAATAATGCCATTGTGGACTCATTTATGGGGGTGGATCAGAAATTGCGGGGACAAGTGAGTCGACTGCGCCGTCATCATCAGACTGTTCTTGAAGGCAACAACACTACATGCAATACCAACAAGTATGCCTCTCGGAGCTACAAGAGCCACGAGTCTCCGGTGTGGCATCACTTTACACTTAAAACGCGGGCCAAACCGAGTCGGTTACGACGATTTTTGGCGTGTGGCAAGGGCGCCTACATCTCGGCAGTGCGGGATGCGAGGCTCATGATGAGAGTCATGATTGCTGCCATTGGCATTCTCATGTCGGTGGTGGGCTTTGGTATCCTTCGATCCTCCGAAAAGTTACTGGAATGGAAACTCGACCAATCCACCGAATTGCTGGAGGAAAACAACAATAAGTATTCATCCTTTGGGTTCTTTATTGGCATGAATATCTTGTTTGGCTTCCTGGCAGCGCTACCGGTTTTGTTTCGACCTTTGAGTGCTGGCAGTGGCATTGCCGAAGCCAAGGCAGTTTTGAATGGAATTATCTTACCTGGATGCACGGACTTGTCCACAGCAGCGTGCAAAGGTTTCAGTGTCATCTTTGCACAAGCCGCATCCCTTCCCATAGGAATGGAAGGACCATTGATTTTTATTGGGCTCGCACTTGGAGACAATGCCGACAAATACCTGCCCATCCAAAGCCACCGGTTTGCGCCAGCCTCCGAAGTTTGCAAGGTGGAACGATATCGAAAGGACTTGCAGGCGATTGGAACGGCATGCGGTGTCACCAGTGCCTTTGGAACTCCTATTGGTGCCGTCCTGTTTGCACTGGAAGAGGCATGTTCCTATTGGAGCCTCGATCTGACATGGCACACATTCACTGCCGCCTGTGTGACAGCCACGTTTTCCTACATGTGGAACATAATTGCCAATAGAGCCATTGGAGATTTCATGGCGGACTATGTGACTTCCAAATTCCAAGGTCTTCCCATGGAGAATGGAATGTCCTCGGCTTCCAGCATTTGGATCAGTTTTCGTTTGCTCGATTACTTTATCTTTGCGGGCATGGGAATTGCCGGTGGAGCTGTGGGTGCAGTGTGGTGTGAACTGAATCGAGCCCTGGCCATTCAACGTACCAAGTGGAAACTTGGCAGAGTTGCCAAGTGCATCGAGGTTCTCTCCCTGGTAGCGATTGCATCTTGTATCTTTTGGTGGTTGCCACAAATTTACAAAGTTTGCAGCCCTTTCGAAACTGAGAATAAATCGAACATTGCTGCCAAACCAGAGTATTACCATCAAGCCCTGTGTCCAGACGGCCAATACAATGAGCTGGCCACACTTTTTTGGAACCCAGTCGGAGGAACCGGGATTAACCTGCTGTTTTGGGAGCCATCGACTGCCTTTTCGGCATCCTCGTGTCTCATTGCTGGGTCTGTGTTCCTCGTCCTTTTACTGCTCTTTTTTGGCAGCTCCATTGGGATGGGCATTTTTATCCCTCTTTTGTACGTTGGTGGCTGCTATGGACGTGCTTTTGCCCTGGCAATCGATGGGGCCCCGGTGAACAGTGAGTACCCACTATATATGTATAGATACTTGTATGGTCGTTTGTATGCCGCGGTTTGCCTC